>LJIJ01002411.1:0-27416 GCA_001718145.1 Orchesella cincta
AAATTACTAGGACAAAAAGAGTTGTCATCTACCAACCTAATCATTCACAATATTTGTTTTGCATACTGGATTTGCTGCGGCGTGCAGTTAACTTTCGCAGATTGTTGACAGCAGTATCTAAACTTCCATTAATCATGAAATACTATCACACCATCTTCAAACAACTGCATTTTGACTACGGTCGAATGATATGGTCAGTGAACCACATTCCATTTTTTGGAGCTTTGATGTCAGTTTGTGATCATCGGAATATTGGATCCCTCCATAGTATTACATTTTATGCATTCCTCAAAGTTCTCACCAATGGGAAAATTCGAAAGAAGCAGGCAAACACCTTGTTTTCTCTCATTGATTTGTCGGCGACTGGAGAAATTTCATTTTCAGAAATGGCATTCTGGGCCGGTATAGTTGTGGCACAAAAGGATCATCTCGAGCGAGAGTTTCTTTACATGCATGCTTGGAAGTTGTGGGTAACGTTTAATGAAACAGGGACAGATCGAATTTCAACGAATGCGTTTAGGAAAACTGGACTCTTCTTTGACTTTGATTATCCAACAATTTACTTTATGTACAGAGACTACAATTGGGATGACGAAAAACCAATGGAATTTGAAAGATTTCGGGTGCTAAATGCTAAATAAAAAATGCTAAAGCGATATAATATATTTTTAAAGTTTAAAAAAAGTAGAATCAAGACGGTTTTGCTTTCAGTTCTACCTCATGTCTTGTATCCACTTTAAAAACTTGAGAAGAGCCACAGCAAAATATTTACGATACAAAAAGTTCAAAATTGAGCTTCTGCACCTGCTGCACCCTGCACTGGCCAAGGTGCTCAAAGATAACCTGTATCCAGCACCAACAACCATCTTAAGGGCAATGCAAGCCATTAAAATTCCCCCGATTGAGGGCCAAGAGAAAATATACAGTTGGTCGGATGTCTTCGCCCTACATTGGATGCGCCAGTGGGTGAGTCGACACTGGCAAATTTTTAAACTAAATCTGATGAAGGTTATGGACAGCTCCTGCTTTTGCAGATGGATTTGCAAGATATTTTGCTGTGGGCTGTGGTATGGCTTATCAATAATATACCAATGTTTTAAGTATACTTTCATTTAGTCCAATTAAGATAATTTTGCAATAAAAAGCTGGATTGGAATTGAAGAAGAAACGCATGATGTTGCTGACGAAGCCATGAAAAAGTGTAGCAAATGTGGCATCACCGCCTGGAACATTTGCTGCTGTTGCTTTTGCTGTTGTGGGTGCTGCTGCAGCTGCTTTATGAAGAATGAAGTTGAAGCCAAGCACTTGAAACCCTTGAAACCTGTAATCATACGAAAGGATGTGGAAATTGAAATGCTGGCTGAAATTGAAAAGAAGCGACATCTGTACCGACCGAAACATGTAGTGTTCAGTGATGATAAGGAGAAATGGAAGTCTATTGGACATGATAAGAGTCGCTGCCAGATCAATGAGCAATGTGAGAAATTTACCTATGTTATATATTATTAGCGAAAAGTGTAGGAATAGAAATGTAAATCTAATACGTTTACACAATCAGTAAAAAATTAAATCGTTTCAGTGAACGTGTGCGATTATTTATTTAAAGAATTTTTAAGTATTAGTTATGAACTATAAAATTAACACCTATATGGTTGTAAATAGTAGCATATATCATGAGTATAATAGGCAATTAGATGCGCAAATCAATTGTTAGTTGTACTGTTCGACAGCGGAGTCATGGATGATTGGAGAAGCACGATTTCGAATGTAAATATAACACTAACTACAGATAAGACGAAAGGTTTTGTTATAGTAAAACAATCCAATCCTCCAAATCCAATGCATGATGTTCGTAACTTGAGTTCTGCTCTTTCGATCTGGAAAATCAGTTTAATATCCATTACTATTTGTACGCGAATCAACAGCGTAACTTTTTATACCACTTATTATACCTCTTTTGTAAGAACGGAGATTGGACATTTGGCTAAAATCTTTTCAATTTTGTGTGCATACGCGTTAACTTTTGCACAACAGACAATTGCAGTGAAAGTTCGAAGAATTAAATGAATGAATGACCAAGCACCATACACTGAACTCACTATATCTTGATCGGAAGGAACCAAGAAAAGGTTGAGCTATGAATTGAACAAAAAAAATTCATAAAAATTCCTATTGATTTTAAAGAGATTGATTTTTAAAAAAACAGAATTTTAAACCTGCAAGCAAATGAAGTATATATTTGTAGACACACAGGCAAATATTAGTGGAGAAAGTAACTTTTTAAATTCAGACAAAAGATCGACCAAGTTTTCATGGTCCTTGATAGCTTGAATCCACGCAATACTATCTAAA
The DNA here is from genome assembly GCA_001718145.1 of Orchesella cincta. Taxonomy (NCBI): domain Eukaryota; kingdom Metazoa; phylum Arthropoda; class Collembola; order Entomobryomorpha; family Orchesellidae; genus Orchesella; species Orchesella cincta. Next base: position 2,353 of record LJIJ01002411.1, read on the forward strand.
AACAGTCATTTTTTTATATAGAAAAGTAAAACACTGATAATGGTGAATATTTAAATAAAAATTAATGTGCAAAACAAACCTAATAATACCGTACCATTAAAAAAGGTACCATGTCCAGTAATCTTTTCTTTTAAATCGTCATGATGCAGTTTAAATCTTTTGTAGACAGCTCTCGCTAATACTGCAATGAGAATATCTCCAAAGTTCCATGCGTATACGGCCCATTTGTTACAAAGAAAGACTCCGATTGCTAGCACAACATTGTAAGGAATGACGTTAGCGTACTGACCGTGTGATCTTTCGTAATACGCCCTCCAAACAGGGACTCGCATGTTAGTAGGCCCTTTTTCAAATTACAACATAGATTATTCACAACCATATTGACTAATGAATGTAAACTCTGACTTAGAAAACATTAAGTTACCACTGGTTGGATCTTTGAAAAATTTCCAGTGTGATACCAAATTCTCTAAAATCGCTGATGCATAAATGATTCCTGAGATTAGTGTGATAGACCTGAATAAGTCAGTATCCTCCTTGTAAAACGCTGTTTTAGTATCTCTCCATTTGTGAAAGCAGACAATGAGTTTTGACGCATTTCGGAACATAAACACAAATCTGAAGAGTACATTTAATTAAATGATGAGTAATTATACTAATTATCTAGTTTCATGGATTTGTATATGTATAAAAATTTAAATCGTACACATAGAGTCCAATCCCGTAGCAGACAAATCCTGCCGCATTTCTTGCTATTTCGCTGGCATCTTTGGCAGGAGCTCGAAAGAAAGCAAAGAGGGCCAACAAATCGTTTATTATCATAACAATGATAATTAGTGCTGATGTGAGTCCTGCAAAGCTACGAACTCTATAAATATAATAATATAATTGAGATTGATTAAACTCCCTATTTGTACAATCACGTTTATGTAACAAATTTCAAGAGATGGCTGACCTACCTGAAGCTTATAGACTTTAAGGAGCTGTTAAAAACACCAGATATGGGTACAATTCCAATCAACCTTCCAAAACAAAGTAGTAATCTCATGCAGCCATACAAATCATCCTTTTGAAAATCATACATTGCTGAACCACGGTAATACTGAGTTAAACCGTGCACTAACGCCTTGGTTGGCTTAATTTTCGAAGACTTGCCACTATCTTGCAAGTAGAAAAGATTTTGTTTGTTTAAACTCATCTTAACCTGCAAGTTTAATTACAACCAGTAACACCACTGACGACTTTAGTATAGTCAAGTTAGTATAGAGAGAATTTTGTCAAAAAATGGAAACTTAATTCCATACTGCATGCTCCTATATAAGAAGCAGTCACATTGTCACTTACCATTCACAATTCAGTTATGCATGCCAAATTCACGACACTGACTTTAAGAATCACATCTACATGACAGAAATCAAAATTATATTTTTATGACATGTTTCACAGTGTGAAGCTTCAATAATGTAGCAGAATTATTGCAGTCATGTGCAAAAAGATTGCGAATTCTGAATTGGTGTGCACATAGCTATCAGACATGAATGAATTTAATGACTCGTACTTATTGCTACGTAATTGCAGACATGGAAAATCAATTTTGTGAACTACCACCAAATCATACAAAACCTAAAATGGCCATCTACTACCATATGTTATCAACGTAAAAAATTACGGGTGACAGAGAACGCCAAGAAAGAAAGATTGACACCTATGTTAAATTTTTGGTTTTACTGAAATATTAAGTTCATTGCTATATACATAAGCTTTGATAACCCACATTTCCATTTTTTACACCTTACATAACATAAGCCACTCAGTTTGTCATACAATGGAGAAAGCAGAACATGTCAGCAGAACATTTCATTTCAACTTTTAGCAAAGTGGGTGTGAACTTCACTTTCTATTTTGTTAAGAAAACCTTTTATCTAACATACAGTTCAACAAACAATCATATATTGTTGACAATAGCAAAGTACATACATATAGGTTGCAAAATTAATATCAGATGCGGAAATCCTTACTGCAAATTACAAAGAGTACAGCCTGCAAGCATATTAAAGTATAGTAGTATTATTTAGTTGTCGGACAACAACAATGACTGTGAGACGATGAGTTTGCGTTTGAGGCAACCCCTTGAAGCAAAACGATTTCAAATGTGAATACAACGCTGAGAATGCTGAGAATAAAGGGTTTGGTGACAACAAAGCAGCCCAAACCTGTCAAGCCTATTTGTGGGCCTGAGGTTATCCGCTTGTCGACACGAGCTATCTGTTACAAATAAATCACACAGCAGGCATTACTAAACTGACAAGAGAAAGCAGTAGAAAATTGATTGTCGATTTACCAAAACCGCACATCAATCGCTCATGTATTGAATTGAAACTGTGACAGGAAATAGATAAAAGCTGTTTCTTATTCTTACTTCGCCATTGTAAAGCTCTATAGGACAGTCCCCCAAAACCTTCCGAATTTGATGAGCATACATGTTGATTCGAGCTGCGCAGATGGACACAATATAAATTCGAATAGCCATGTGAATGAAACTCCAAGGTCCGTATATGGATTGCACCAAACTCGTCACAGTTATATCTGGTGAAAGTCCGATAAGCAGCTGTAGAAAGGTACGTAAAACGTTATGTTAAATATTTGATAGTTAACAATAAATACATTAAGATGAGAATAATTTACCTGAATACATATGTAGTAAATGTTCACGGCATACGAGCCAAAAATTAAATGAGAAAAGAAGCGTTCGATAACTTGCAACAAATCATACAGTTGCTTATGATCACTAACAATTTGCAACCAAGCCGCTCTATCTGTTTAAAAATTTATCATTTTGATACTAAAAAATCATTTTCATACTTAAAGGGTTGAAATTTGAATAATTCTAAGAAAAATTACTCATGGTTTTTGTGCTTTTTGAAAGCTCACTCCCATTGCTTTGTGGATTAGCAAGATACTCGTCAGCCAGCTCGTACAATGTTTGGAACTTGAAGTACAATGCCCTTGCAAACACTGCAATAATTATATCCAAGTAGTTCCAGGTGTACAGCATCCATTTATGCTGGATGAAGGCCAAAAATGCTAAAAATTCATTGTATCCTAGTACATCCGCCCAATGTTTGTTTGATCTCAAGTAGTATGTTTCCAAGAATGTTTGGTTAGTAGAAATGTTTCTGAATTTATCATATTTATCATACGCCCCTGTTCAGATTCAACCATTGCAATAAAAGCTTAGTACTTTACACCATGAAAATTATTCGATGCAAGTGTGAACTTATATTCTAAAATCAATATACTCACCACTAACATCGTCGAGTTCCTTCACGTACTCTAGATGCAAAACAGCATTTTCCAGAATACATGATACCAAAATTAGCGTACAAATGAAGATGCTGTCCCGTCTCAGTGTCTTGTCTTCTACAGAGTAAAAGACTACGGATGAAGTCTTCACCCAACTCTTAAAGATATCCACGAACCTTCTAGCGTTCAACAGAAACGTTATGTAACTAAAAAGTTAAAGAACCGTTTATCAGCCCAGTCCAACACAATTTACCAGTAATTTTTCTCTATAATATTTTTGTTGTCTTACATTATCCAGCCCCAAAAATACTGGGCAAATCTGTGAACGGATTGTGCGATTTCTAGAGCATTCCGCTTAGGAGCCCTTACCCATTGGATTGAAGCCAACAACAGATTCATTGTCAAAATAGAGGTGATGAGCATGGAGACAACAGCCGCTATGCTCTTTCGTCTATAACCAAAATGATACTCATACAATCTAATGTCTTAAGAAATTAATTTGTTACAGTACAAAAATATTAACTACGTCAATATATAAAAGAGTTTAGTACTTGAAGTGAAGGTGTGAATAAGAATGTTTAAAAACTCCTGATACAGGAACAACTCCGAGAATCCGACCAACAATTAAGACTTCTTTAATATGTTTAAATAAATCAACGGAAGGATCATCTTCCGACTTTTGAAGGACTGTTGTAAACGCTTCGAACCCAAGTGTATTTCCGTCCTTTCCTATTGATAAGCTTTTGCGAAAATCGTAAGCCAATTGATCCATTTGAGTATACTTAAGCTTTATGTATGAAACCGTGTAGTAAAATCTGATTTAATCTAAATGTAATTTAAATTAGAATGTCTCGACACAATAAATCCACTTCTCCGCCTTAAGAAATGAAGATATCAGCATTCTTTGCAATCTGGTGATTCAGCATTTGTCATTATATTCGTCAGTCTGCTTGTTATCATCCAAGAGCTTTTGAAGTGACAACTAAATTGGACACTGAAGCCATGATATACACATACTACATGCTTAATAAGCAGGTTGATAGAGGAAACCGTTTCTATTACAGAATAATTTTATCAAACAAATGGGTTCATTATTTTCTGGGAGGAGGCTTACCCTTTGAGCAAACATGAGAACAAAGCATTCATTCAAAGCTATTGTTAGACAGATTGAAAAATAAAACGTTGCAAAGAGAAAAGTAGTGTCAGCCAGCCAATAATCAAAGCTCCGATTGCGTCACAGCTACCAAGTATGTGTACAATATGTGACATTGGACAGTAATTGAAGGGTGAATTGAGGTGTGTCCAATTTCTACGTAAAGTATAATAACGCAGCATTCAGCCATTGGTTAAAGAGTTGGAGAAAGGTGAAAGGAATTCTATTGTTATTTTCGGCGTAGTAGTATAAACTTCAGGAAGTATGTACGCTTGGATAAAATTATAATGAATCCCATACACGATGTTTTTCAAATTATTGTTTATTTGTTTAAAACCAATTGCGATACATAACAGTGTTTTATTTCTATAAATTATTTTTGCTACTAGTATACTACTGTTTAATACTGCATTGTTAGTTATAGTCTAGCATTCAGTGCCAGTCGTTGAAGGCGGTGCCCCTTGTAACAGTACTATTTCAAATGTGAATACCACACTGATAATTCGTAATATAAAGGGTTTGGTAACAACGAAACAACCAAGTCCAGTCAATCCAATTTCAGGTCCAGTTGTTACTTTCTTGTCAATTCTTGCAATCTAGTAAGGAAATGTTGCACTTTAGAAAGAACATACAGTGAATTGCGTTACAAAATTACAAAGCAACGTACCTCAGCATTGTAATATTCTACGGGACACTCTTGAAGTACGTTCCGAATTTGATGCGCGTACATATTGATTCTTGCTGCACAAATGGATACAATGTACATTCTCATGATGATATGAAGAAAGCTCCAGGGGGCATAAATGGAGTGTACAAGGCTGCTGCTTGAAATGTTCACAGTTAATCCATCAAAGAGCTATTTGTCAAAACATATATAAGCGCTGGTTTAATGCAATAATGATATACTCTCGCTTAAAGTAGTGATGTTATAGGTTTACTTGAATGCAAATGTAGTAAATGTTGACAGCATACGATCCAAAAACCAAGGGCGAGAAGAAGTTTTCAAATTGCTGAAGTAAATCACATAACTTTTTGTGATCTTGTGCTAACTGAACCCAGGCATGGCGATCTATATGAGTATGTATGTGTTACGAATGTTACGATATATTAAAGCTATTTCGATTTTTTAATTTTCGTAAAACTTACTCATCATCTTGCTACTTTTGGAGAGAGAAACTCCATTCCGCAGTGGTTTGGCCAAATGTTCATTGGCAAGTCTGTAGAGCATCTTAAACTTGAAATAGATAGCTCTTGAAAAAACTGCAAGCATGATGTCCATAAAATTACAGCTGTAAAGCATGCATTTATGTTGTAAGAATGCTAACACCGCAAAAATCTCATGGTATCCAAGGGTCAGCGCCCAATACCCGTGTGACCGGCGGTAGTAAGTTTCCAGTGCTGACATATTATCAGTAAAGTTTCCGAATCGGCGACCTAAATCATAAGAGTTCATAAATATATCGAATAAGTCAATCTGCTGAAAATTATACAAATGGTAACAATAATAATAAATAACTTTCTCTTTACCACTAATGTCATCCAAAGCTTTCACATATTCCAAATGTAGCACACCATTTTCGCAGATTGCGGATGTAAGAATAAGAAGTGTGATAAGAGTTGCATCCCGTTGCAAGTATCGGTCTTTCATTCCATAAAACACGGAAGTCTTTGTCCAGTAAAAAAACAACGCCAGAAATTTCTTTCCACGGAGGAGAAAGTTCAGGTAGCTACAAATTTCAGTAAAGTCTCAATTGACAAATCGATTCTAAATACTATCTCCTCTTAATTTAAATTCAAATTACATTACATTAGACAACTCCACATGAACTGAATAGTTGCTCGAACGGATGTAGCAATCTCCAAAGCATTTCTTTTGGGCAGACGAACAGTGTCTGTTATTCCTAATGTTAGATTAAGAACTAGCGCCATAAATATGATGAATGACTGGATCGCTGCAGCACTACGTGGGCTATATTAAAATCATGACTTTAAAACTTGCAGAAAAGTACGAGGAAATAATTACTATTTTTTAATTACCAAAAGTGAAGCTGTGCATAGGATTTCTTAAACACTCCAGAATAAGGTATGACTCCAATAATCCTCCCAACAATAAGAAAGAACTTGAGACTCTTGAATAAGTCATCAGGCTGTTCTGTTTCCGGCTTCCCCAAAATCACATGAAAAGCTTCGTATTTAAATGTGGCACAACTCTTAGAGATTTTATCCTTGGATTTCTTATAAGCGCTAGAAAACTCCATTTCCTCTCGTATAGAGATTGCGTCCAACTCTTTGACCTTACAAAAGAACACAAGGAACTGACCTGCATTTCGGTAGACAAATTTATACAAGAAAATGGGAGAGATGTTTGTTATTATCAAGACATATAATCATTAATTAGTTTACACTTCTTGTCAACGCTTCCGTTACTCGTTCAGTGGCACTGGGTTGCGGTTGTGGGTTCTCCTCCATCAGATGCATATTATTTACCATTTTTCACTCACCCGGTGGATTTTTTTCCACAAGGTAAATATTTAATTCAATAACAAACTGTAAGTGAAAGCACGATATTTATGAATAGTAAACAGATCTCGCATATAATCTACTTTGGTGCAAAACCCGAAATGTTTTTCAAGGTAATAATCAAGGTGACATTGCGAACACATTTGGAACGAGAAATAGCGCAGGAAGGAGTAAAAGATAAATAACTCGTTTGCAATTATTGTATGGGTGTTTGACAGCGACCTACCCGGGTGTTATTAAGTTATTATACTTGTCACAGAAACTTGAGCGATGACTAAATAATGATATTTGTTATTTACATGCAGAAACGTTTTATTTGATGAGGAGTGTTTCTTGTATTTACTATGAGCTGACACATTTGCGTGCAAACTTCATAATAAAGATTGTACAAAATCGTTAACATATGTGTCGGGTCAGTAAATAAATTCAAAAGATTGACCTGTGTACTTTTACTGCCTGCAGTGGGTGAATCTTGTATTTAGCGAAGCGAATGCAAAGAAATGTCGAAATGAAAGGCTGCTCGTTAATATTTTTGTCTTAATAACCCAAAGGTGGGTAAGTGACTGCTCATTATGGATTATAACTTATGAATAAGAAACAGTAAGGAAACGTTGAGGGATTCAATAGATTATATATATATTCTCCAATTGCCACGCCCTTAAATTGATGACCTGAATGCGATAATAATGAATGTTCTCTTTCATCACTTTAATCCGCGTTACACAGAAAACCTCTTTTGAATAAATCTGAAGCATGACCAATTACGGTGCTAAATCCGAACCGAATACTTGATGTGCTATATACAACTAACTTTCGTTCCACTTTCTATGCACGAGTAGTATCGTTAAGATTATATACAAAGTCTAATTACAACTGTAATAATTGTCCGTTCTTCTAATACACTGCTGATGTTCATTTTCCGCATTTTATGTGAATAGAATGATATAGTATGAAAGTATATAATCATTAAAATCATTTTTTCATTGTTCATAGTTCAATTTAATTGCACTTTATTTATTTGCAATGGTAGCGGAAGTATTACATTAAATTAAAACAATAATTAAAATTACATGTGGATCTGTATTGAAATGGAAATTAAACCGACTATTACAATACACTTGCTGCAGCCAAGCTTGTAATTACTTGATAGGGCAGCAGCAATCGTTGGTGGAGCAGCCGATGGAACACTTTGTAGAAGAACAATTTCAAATGTAAATATAACACTGAGAATACTTAGCATAAATGGTTTTGTAACAACAAAACAACCCAGTCCACTAAAACCAATGTCAGGTCCTGAGGTTACCCGTTTATCCAATCGAGAAACCTGGCCCAACCATAAAAAAACAGATAAATCAATCCAATAATTAACGGTAGTTTGTAAACTTTATGTTATTTTTACCTCGGGTTTGTAATACTCAACAGGACATTCTTGGAAGATGCATCTGATTTGATGGGCGTAAACGTTAATCCTCGCGCAGCAAATTGATACGGTGAAAGTCCTCATAATTAAATGCAAAAAGCTCCAAGGAGCGTAAATGGAATGCACAATGCTTTTGCTTGAAATCTCCGAGGTCAAACCGTCAAGAAGCTATAAATAAAATTAGTAATGTTTTACACCAGTTAATGTGGAGCATATTAGTATGATAATTTTATAACATGCCTACCTGCATACAAATGTAATACATGTTGATAGCATATGACCCGAAAACAAGTGGAGAAAAGAAATTTTCAAGTAATTCAAGCAATTGACATAGCTTCTTGTGATCTTGGACAATCTGAGTCCAAGCTTCTCGACCTAGTGAATTTGTATATGTTAACCTTTGAATTTTTTCAATACATAAACTACCAATCACATTGATCCATATCGAAATATATTATTGCATACCCAAAAGTGAATCGTCGTGAGTATTGTCAAGTCGAGAATTATGAGTTATCAAAACCTTTTCTTTTGCAACTTTGTAAAGAGATTTAAATTGAAAGTAGATTGCACGTGCAAATACCGCTATCAAGATATCCATATAGTTCCAAGAATACAAGATCCATTTATGTTGCACAAATGCTAAAACTGCTAAAAACCAATTGTACCCCAAGAGTTTTCCCCAATGATAATGTGATCTCCAGTAGAAAGATTCTAATGTCGTCAGGTTATCAGTCGTATTACTGTTATACCTTCCTATGAATTTTAGCAACAAAGTTTTATTAACTTTTTAATCTTCACGCTTGTTGGTTGGTAGTACGCTAAAATTTAAATTTTGAAGATTACCATTCACAAAGTCCAACTCTTTAATGTATTCCAGATGAAGCACGCCATTTTCCAAAACTGCAGACGCCATAATGGCTACACTTATTATTAGCATGTCGCGTCGAAGGGTTTGGTCTTTCTTTGAGTATACAATATGAGTAGATCTCCAGCGGTAGAAAATGTTTAAGAATTCTTCCCCGTGACGAAGGAACGTGATGTAACTATAAAAAGAGAGGCTATAACTTTTTGTGTGTCTAGTTACCCGATAAATGATTACTTTCAAGATTTGATACTTGCATAAAACATCCCCAAACGAAATATAATGTTGCACGAACAGACTGAGCAATTTCCAATGCATTTCGTTTAGTTGCTTTGATCGAATCAACGACTCCGAGAACCGCATTGAATATAAGGATTCCGAGTATAATATGAGATATGATTGATGGTACACTTTTACGCCTAAATAGTAATAAAAAGTCATGAAAATATTAATTTAAACGATAGATTGTTACTAACATGAGCCTTATAATATTCAGGTGATACCGGAAAGTCAATTGAGTTGATGAGTTCCCCATCACTCCGGAGAAAGGTATCAGCCCAATTATTTTCCCAAGAATGAAAAAGCCACGAAGGTCCTTGAAAAGATCATTTTCTTCCGATTCAACTTTAATTTTTGACATTTTTTCAGACCCGGATGAGTATGAATTGCCATAATTAAAAACACTTTTGTCTGTCTCTGAATCCGAGATTTTAGTTCGAAGAGAGTGTTCCATAATTACAACATGAGAACCTGGGTAAAGTTTTTGAACCATTTTAATTTCAACAAAAACTACTTGCTGTCAGCAAACCAAACACTAGAAATTAAACTGTCTAGCCATTATTCACATATTGTCTTAATGAAAACAATTTGTATTTTCTCAGTTGTGTTAAGACACTCCTTCTCCCTGGAACAACACTGGAAATGGAAGTGATCTGAGAATATCGAAAGACAAGATAATTTTATGCCTTGAGCAGGCATTCCTTGAAAATCAGTTGGAATGATGTCTCCTACAGTTTCTCCTTTATGTTTGTCACGCCACTCTTCCTTGTGGTAATTTGTGTGGTGTCAATAATGTCGACATTGTGTTACATGTAGATAATACTTATCCAGCACCCCTGTTGTTATAAATTTTATTAGACCTGCGGATTATAAGATGTAAGAGGTAGTTAATCCCACTGTGTGAAGGGCAGCTGGGTCGAAAAACCGTGAAAGTGACAGGAGCCAGAATTAGTCATGTCATAACTGATTGATACTCGGAGGAACAAACATTTTAAAAATTCATGGGACCAAATAACATGATAACAAGACAATAATACCGCAAACCATTTGCTAAAGAAAATTTCAGCTGGAAATGCTGAGCATTGCATGTCAGGTATAATATCAATCATTATGAGATTCAATAAAACTGTCACATAAGCTTAGGTACGCATATCAAAGCCATCCAAACTTCTTTTGCGCTTTCGTTTTGGTAAATATGCGTCAGAGAGTGAACAAAATATGGTTCGATGTATTGTAAGTATTATTGATATATTTTGTATTGCAAGTTTTAACAATCCAAATAATTGCCAGTATATACTATTTTCGTCTATCATTTTTATTCAAAATAATGATTAAATCTATATAACGTTTTAATAACAAGCAAAAAGACATCGTAATACAATGACGCGCTTGGTTGGATGGTTCTTCAGTTTGCAGTTTTGAGTAAACTTGCATTCAAGTGCACGAACTTACTCTCTTGTCTACTCCACGTATTTAGAAGGAAAGCAAATAATGAAAAGGACAACAATAGACCACACCCTTTTCTATCCCTATTTATAAGAGTTGACAGGTGTAAAATAGACAACATGCTACACGAAACAGTCCCATCAAGGTTGAAGGAAAGAAGAACAAAATGGCAAGTATTTTTTATAAAAATCCTGAAAAATATAATGATGCTCATTCATGTTTGATGTCAGTATCCAAAAAGAGAAAGTATAGAAAACAAAAATCGACCACCTTTCGTTGTACATAAGTACGTATAAATAAATGTTTTATATTGAAAATTCAAATTGTTGTTTTGCAACAACACTGTGCATCACCATTTACAGCAGAAGAACCTTGCAGGAGGACAATTTCAAATGTAAATATCACACCAATTATCTGAAGAATGAATGGTTTTGTAACGGTGAAGCAACCCAGTCCAGAAAATCCAATTTTAGGTCCAGTAGTAACTCGACGGTCAAGTCTAGAGATCTGAAAACAATGTGAAGAGTTGACTTTATTTATGGACAACTTCGGACACAAACTGAAGTATGCAAATTTGATTACATTTTTATCGTAAAATTCTATAGGACATTCATTGATCACGTCCATTATCTTGTGCGCAAAGACATTTACTCTTGCTAATGATATCGAAACAATATAAATTCGCAGAGCCAGATGAAGCAAGCTCCAAGGTGCGTAGATAGAATGTATTATGCTTGCAGGTCCAGAATCTTCGGTATGTAATCCCATGTAAATCTATATAGTCATTATAGGGGCAAAATGAGACAAATATGTATGGAATAATGACAACAATTCCACGAGTATATTAGCATAATTTACCTGCATGCAAACGTAAAATACATTTATGGCATACGAAATGAAAATCAGTGGCGACAGCACTTTTTGAAATTCTCTTAATAAGTTACATAGAATCTCATGGTCCTTCACGATATGAAGCCACGGTTCCTTTCCCTTTTCTGATAAATGCAAAAATGTTATTTATTATTTTCTCAAGCTTTAAAAGTTATGAGTAGAATTCAGCTCACTTTTGATATGATTAGAAGACTTCCGTGAAGATGTAAGTTCAGCTTTTGTAATTTCATGAAGACTTTTAAATTTGAAATTTATAGCTCGTCCGCAAAGACCAAGCAGTAAATCAATGTAATTCCAGCTGAACAATGTCCATTTGTTGGAAATAAATACGAGGATAGCATACAGCTCATTGTATCCCAACACACCAGACCGATCAAAGTGAGAACGACGATAGTAAATTTCCAGAATGGATGATCTTTTGTTTAAAGTTCCGAGTTGTTCATTGTAGCCGAACATAACAAGATCTTTACACATTATGGACACCAACTTATTTCATAACTTTTCACAAGTATCATTTTAATGTATGCATAAGAATCCTAATTTACCGTTTAAGTTGTCAAATTTCTGAAAATACTTCAGGTGTAAAAGTCCATTTTCCAGAAAAGCTGAAGTTAAAACAATACAGCATAAAAGTAAAACATCCTTGCTGAGATTTTTGTCCGGTAAGTAATAATGAGTGTGGACTTTCACCCAGGTACGGAAAAGATCAATGATTCTTCTTGCCCGAAGTAAGAAAAACAAATAGCTATTTAAAATTATACACGAGTTTAGTGGGTCTTTAGAATAAATTCTTTTAAAATGGTTACAAGTATGTAGGATAAAGTTGAAGATCCAAAATTCAATCTTACACGAATACGCCATATCCATAGAATATTGGTGATTTAACAGCCATCGCAATTTCCACAGCATTCTCTTTTTTCACTCGGACTGCTTGTACAATCTCCAAAATCCAGTTGATAATTAAAAGGACAGTTATACCAATGCTTGTCAGACATGGAATGCTGATAATTCTGTTTAAGAGTATGTTAAAAATAAATCAAACCGGAAACTGTTTGCAACTGTACAAATTTCATGAAAGTAATACACAAGCTTACTTGAAATTTAAGTTGGAATAGGAATTTTGGAAAGTCCCCGAGAAAGGTACAATTCCTAGGAGTCTACCAATAATAAAAAATGACCTAGTTCTATTAAAAAGGTCATCTTTAATAGCTGCTTCAGGAGAAGGTCCACATTTAACACTGTTTTTAAATTTCTGAGTCAATTTGTTTGCTTTCAGAACCTCGAAAACTTCTGCCCGTATTGATTCGGAATACTTCATTTTAGTAATCAGCTTAAGCTTTCCGACTGTGACCTGATTTCAATTTCACAAATTAACTATTGAGCTATATACCTTAGATTTAAAACTTTGTAATGTGAAGTGGATTCATGAACTGGTAATGTGCGTTTTCTACCATAATTGTAGACTGCCACCTTAAAACAAAGCAGTCATTTTCACTGATGCCAGTTTGTGCGAAATCATTGAAATAACATAATGCAAATTGAACCTTTTAACGGGATTGACACATATGTGTGTGTATTTATTGAGATATGTTGTATATTATTATTCAATATTTTTCATAATATATATAATGTATATTTTATATCGTTAATAATTTAATAATAATAAGCTACAAGTTATAATGAATGACAATAAACTTTTGACATGTATTCATCCAAACACATTTTCATTCATTAACCGGACGGAGCAGGTGAGCAATTATTGTTTGTATGGTCAGAATTGGGGTACACTTGTAGCAACACAATTTCAAACGTAAATACCACACCAATGATGGTCAAAATAAATGGTTTGGTGACAGTAAAGCAGCCTAAGCCTGTCAAACCGATGTCTCTTCCTCCCGTGACACGTTTATCTAAACGTGAGACCTGGAACAAACAGACAACTTTCAGTTATAATGTTAAATATAGGATTTGCAATGCATGAAAAACATCTATGTAATTAATTACATCAGTAGTATAGAATTCGGCTGGACAATGTTGAATAACATTTCTAATTTCATGTGCAAAATGGTTAATTCTTGCGCAGCATATGGAGAGAACGTAAATGCGCATAATTAAATGCATGAAACTCCAAGGAGCGTAGATTGTGTGAAAGAGAGAATGCTTTGAGGCCTCCACTGTCAACCCTTCCACAAGCTAAAGTTGGTAATGATTGGATATTTAAATGAGCATGATTTAATACTTATTAAAGAATACTTTATGGTACAATTTTTACCTGCATGCAAACATAGTATATATTAATCATGTACGAAACGAAAAGAACGGGTGATAGAAAGTTTTCGAATACTTCCAGTAGCTCACAAATCGCATGATGGTCTCTCGTCATTTGAAGCCAGCCTTGCTTTTCTGAATATAAGTTAAATAATTCGCATAATAATTTGTTAAAAATTCAAAAATAATAATACGATTGGATGTTCTTACCAATTGGGTTGTTTTCCATTACGTTTTTAATGAATTGAGATTGATCCCGTTTTATGAGAACTTCTTTCGAACTTTCACAGAGTATCTTAAATTTGTAATATAGGGCTCTTCCAAGCACAGCTATTAAAATGTCAATGTAGTTCCAAGCAAACAAGGTCCATTTATGTTGGATAAATGCAATTATGGCCACAACTGGATTGTAACTTATATAGTACCACCAACTTTTATGAAACCCTTTGTAGTATGCTTCCGGAAACGATAAATTCCCATTTGGTCTGGGATATCCTGTTTTCCCATTAAAAAGATTGTTGTCATAAATTCAAACCTGCATCATAATATTAATTATATTGGCGACGCTGTTACCTTTAGAAGTATCGTTTGCGTATTCAACTGAGAATAATATGTGCAAAGTTGCATTTTCCAGAACTGCAGAGACAAGTATCACAACCGCAATCAAACGGATGTCCCTTTTCAGTTTTGTGTCTGGTTTTGAGTAAAATACACTTGTTGATTTCCAAGCATGAAAAATGTCGAGAAAGCTCTGACTTCTTATTATAAAGTTGAGATAACTGTATTTAGAAAAGTGTATAATTGATTTTAGCGATTGGACCATGCTTATAATAAATCTTTAATTTGACAACTTTCTCCTTACATAAATGCACCCCATATTTGGTAAAAGATATAACGAATTGATTGGGCAACTTCAAACGCATTTTTCTTTGATGCCGTCACTGAGCGCACAAACTCGAAGAAAGCGTTTATGAACAATATTACCAGTATAACGTAAGAAATAAAAGATGTGGAACTGGCGTATCTAAAATGAGGAGACAAAATAAATACTTTTTATAAAATTAATTAGTGGTCTGTTCTTGGCTGTAAGAGTTTTATTTTTGCCAACCTAAATTTCAGGTATGCTGATGAATGTCCAAAGATCCCTTTGTATGGCAGCAATCCAAGAACTTTCCCAAAAATGAGTAATCCACGAAGATCCCTGAATAAATCATCCTTACTTTCTTCCTCAATTTTATTAAAGACAGCATCCACAGGATCAATATTAAAAGGATTATGACCTGCTGAAATTGACTTGACAGGTGGAGGGTTTTCAATATTCATAATATGAGGACTCATGTATACGAAGAGGAACGGGCAGAAACGACACAATTAATTTTATCAACAGTTATCAATTCACCAACTGCATGAGCTATAACGGTATCACACTAAAACTCATTTTTAACTTACATAAATAAAAGTGGGAAAAAACTTCCTTACAGACAAGTGAAAAGTTGTATAATTAGTACATATCTATAGCCACACCGAAAAAAGGACGGGACAGGAACTTGTTTTGTGCCGAAATTCAACAAAAGAAATTCTCATTGAAATTCAGACTCGTTAAAAACGAACAATACGCTATTCACGGTAACAATTATTTTAAACGTATTGTATGTAACAGTACAACTACCGCGTGCCGCACCTTGATATATGGAATGTAATCGAATAAGATGGTAGCAAGCAAAACTAAAATGATGATGGATGCTTGTAATTACGTGCTTTGTTGTCTTTTAGGATCAAAACAGCTTGCGGTTTATGAGGTGAAAACGAGACTGTGAATCGTAAACATGTATTGTTTCATGTATGCTACATTAAGATGCAAAGATTCGAATCAGTAAATATTTTCGACCAAGTGTTGAAAGATTGATTACGGGTTGAGTACTTCATCAGTCATCATTGTTTATTCAGGTTTTTTTGTAAACATTTTTAAAAGAGCGCAAAACCCATCATGTTAGTACACTGTAATTTTGTTAACGATAGGTGTTCTTTGGTTTTCTCCTTCACGTTTTCGTACAAGGACCTGTGGTGGATGATAGTCCTTGAAGTAAAACGATTTCTACGGTAAATATGACGTTCACAATACTAAGTATAAACGGTTTCGTTACAATGAAACATCCAAGACCCGATAAGCCAATATCTGGACCAGCTGTGACGTGTTTATCCACGCGAGCAACCTACGTATAAAAGTACATCATACTAATTCCATTGTTCTGTAAAATGATGTCAACTTGTAAATTAATTGCCAACCTCTGCATCATAAAACTCAATAGGACATTTTTTCAGTATGTTTCCAATCTCATGAGCGTAAAGGTTGATTCTCGCTGCAGTAATTGACAATAAATAGATCCTCATTGTGAGATGGAGAAAGCTCCAAGGTGCAAAAATGGAATGAACAAAACTGTGAGCTATTTTGTCTGGTGTAAGTCCATCAATTAACTGAGCGAATAAAAAACGTTGCATGAATAATTTGATTGATGTACAATAATGATTAATTAGTTAATTTCGGCTTTAAAATTTTTAAATACCTGCATACAAATGTAATAAATATTTGTTGTGTATGAACCAAAAATGAGTGGAGACAGGAATTTTTCAAAAGCTTCCAAAAGTGTACACAGAGTATCATGATCTTTTACAATTTGAACCCATGTTAGCTGGTCTGAATTAAAAGGATATTTTCAATAATTTGTCAATTTTTCAGTTAATTATAAAGCAAATCAAGTACCTGTGTTTTCGTTTGGCTGAATTGGTACAGGTTCTTTCAAAGCATTTAAGTTTCCTTCTGCTACTTGACACAATCCTTTGAATTTAAAGTATAATGCTCTTGCAAATATTATCATGACCACATCCACGTAATTCCAGCAGAAGAGCACAAACTTATGGGAAAGAAATGCCAACATAGCGAGGGACGGATGATAACCAAAATGCTTTCCCCAATGTCCAGCAGCTCTCCAATAGTAAGTTTCAAGGGCGGACCCGTATTTTGAAGCATTCCTTAAAGACATGCCGTTAATTTTGTCAAATTGTGGAAAGAACTCCATATGATTTATTGTTGTTTCAAATATTGCTGAAACAAACACTATGATGGAGATGAGAATTATGTCACGTTGAAAAGTCTTGTCTTTCACCGAATGGTAAAGAGTTGACTTTGCCCAAGACGTAAAAAGATTAATGAATGGTTCTGCTCGGAGCAGAAAATAGATGTAGCTGTCAAATTAACATCAAATTTTCAAGTTGGAAAGGTGTAACATAAATAATTATTATTAATATATCTGTTTTTCCTACCAAAAGAGTCCCCACAGTATGTAAGCAAATCCTTGAAAAGAGCGAGCAATCTCGAGAGCATTTGATTTGGAAAATTTTATAGTTTGTAGCAAGGACATGATTGTACTCAAGCTCACAATTAGGCTTATACACAAATTTACAATTACAGGTACACTAAGCAATCTGAAAATCAACATCATTGATTAATTAACACATTTGAAATTACGTAATTTTGTTTATAAAACGACTTACTTGAAGCTCATGGATGTATGCGACCGTCCAAACACTCCAGAAAGAGGAATAACACCGATTACTCGACCGAATATCAGATAGCCCCGCATATTCAGAAATAAGTTATCTGCCATTACTACCTTGCTATCTTTATCCTCAGATTTCTTTTTCATGCCATAAACCGCCTCAAATGCTTTGAAGTTGTCCGCATAAACATTTTTACTAAAGAAGTCTCCCACAGGGAAAGCCATGTTCTGACTGACCTTTTCTAAATGATTCTCCTCAACTGACGAGTAGTATATTATATTCCTAATGTTGATTCTACAAGATATTTACACGCTGTGTCGTAGCTTATGAGGTCAGGCTAAATTGAGATAAGCAACAATTGAATAAATGTACCCATATAAACTTTTCTTGACTACCTATTAATAACCCTACTTAATATTTCATCACTTATCGTTCCTTCTGTTTATTAATAGGACGGAAATCGAGTGAACCAATGAATGTGAGGAAAACCTTTTTCATGGCACCCTGTTCCGAACTAAGCCAATTATGAATTTTTTGTTGCGTGCGTCAACTTCTGGTAACAAATCTCTTGTATTGCAGATAAGAAAAAAATAATTTGTAACATGTTATTCTCTCGGTATTAGGTGTATTTTTCTTGTTCACACATTTTTAGTTTTGTAACAACATTCTCCACAGACCAAATCCCACCTCTTTTTGCATAAAAAGTAGCAGTTGACATTGTTATCATATCATTAGTGAATATAGCATGTTTGCACATAATAATCCGTTCAAAGCAATTTTATTAGGATCCAACAAACTTTCACCGAAAAAACAAGTTGCTTTCTTTGTCTAAACTCGAATATATAATGTTTACCTATGAAGCTACCTTCACTTTGAAAGCAGAATGGACTCAACAATACATGAACAAATAATATGTGGAGGTGTGTCCTCAATTATGGAGTGTGCAACAGTGTACACTATTCGGAGAACATAAATTGTATCATATTTTTTCATGAACAAACAATGGTAGAACAAATACATGCTATGTAGTGATTACATGCTATTGTTACGACAGATAATCAAGAAGTATATACTGTGAAGGTGATTAAAACCCACCTAAACGACGCTCTGAAAAAAAAATTCCATAGCTAATTGATTAATTTTTCCATTGAAAGACAGTAATTGTTACCGCAGATGAAATTTTAACCTTGTACAGAAATGTAGACAATGATATGTTATTATTCTGTTTCTGACTGATAACTTATCAGTGATAAGAATACACAGGAAATACCGCAGAAATGATTCAAATATAAGGAAGTAAGGCTTACTTAGTAAGCTATTCCTTATTTCGTGCCACAATTAGGTTTACTTGATTGTGACGTAGATAATCCTTGCAACAGAACAATTTCGATTGTAAAAACAACATTCAAAATGCTCAACATGAATGGTTTTGTAACAACAAAGCAGCCCAGTCCTGATAATCCTAGTTTTGGCCCGGTATTCACCCTTTTGTCAAGTTTTGCAACCTAGGTCAAAAAAAGAAAATATATTTCATGATTAGTACCAGGTAAACTTTTAAATTAACTTTAGTATGTATTTTTTTGAAGACTTTCACGTACACTTCCCTCATAAAGTTCAACTGGACAGCGCTGAACAACATTTCGAATGTTGTGAGCATATTCATTAATCTTTGCAGCGCAGATTGACAATACAAAAATTCTCGCGATGATATGAACAAAGCTCCAAGGTGCGTAAATTGAATGGACAATGCTATGAGCCACAACATCTGGATTGAGAGTTCCCAGTAGCTTCAGAAATTTACAATAGATTCGTAACGTTTCAGTATTTTACAAAATATTTTCTAATTTACTTGATCAATCGTACCTGCATGCAAACAAAATAGATGTTAACCGAGTAAGAAACGAAAATTAACGGCGAGAAAAATCTGTTCATGACATCAATCAAGTTGCATAGCTGGTCGTGATCCTTTGTTAGTTGCCTCCAAGCCTGTCGATCTGCAATATTTATAAAATTATTAGGCACTTCCTTTCTGCCTACTTACTCTAATTGTATTTTATGTAAAAAAAAAAATAGCTACCAAATTCCGAAGGTATGTATACATCTGGTGACTCCAATGGCAAAGGTAGAAATAAGGTATCTTCTGCAGCTCTACAAAGCACTTTAAATTTGAAATACAGGGCTCTGCAAATCAACGCCATGAGCACGTCAATATAATTCCAGCCATACAAAACCCATTTGTGGACTAGAAACGCAATAACTGCAAATATTGGATGATAACCCACAACTCCGTTCCAATAAGTGTGACCTCGCCAGTAGTACATTTTTATAACTGACGCATTCCCCGTCTCCTTGCCGTATTTTACGATATGACCTAAAGTTCCATGAAAATACATGTTGAATTAGAGTCTCGATATATATACATAGTTCATTTATTTATTAATCTGATTCAAACCATTGATGTCATCAAACACTTCAAAAAATTCCATATGAAGCACGGCATTTTCCAACACGGCGGATGTGAAAAGTACAATGCTAGTGATGACAACAGTTCGATACAAATATATGTCCTTTTTTGAGTAGTGTATATTGCAGGATGCCCAAAACTTCAAGATTTTCAAAAACTCATCGCCTCGTATCATAAAGTATGAGTATCTAGTTTCAACATTTAAAATTCGACGAATAATACTATTGAGCTGACTGGGCTGCTGTGTAATTAAACATTGTAACTGCATCTATTATACTTACATAAAAAGTCCCCACATAGAAAATAGTGGGGTTCCAATCGACCATGCAATTTCAAGGGCATTACGTTTCCGATCTCGGACAGCATTCCCAATAGCTACAGTTGTGTTGAAAACAAGAAGTGTCACGCAAAAAACGTTTGCTATCGCTGCTACGCTGCACCGGCTACAATACACATCAATAATGAAATGTAACTGCTGAGTTGCTTGCTCCACAAAAATGAATTTGATAACACTTTAATTTTACCTGAAGTACAAATCTTTGTATGATTTCTTGAAAACTCCAGAAAATGGAATGACGCCCAAAATTCGTCCGAGAATCAGAAGCCCACGGAATGTACTAAAAATGTCATTTTCTTCTCCCTGATTAGCATGTTGAAATTTGTCCTCCGTTGCTGGTGTACTTAACGGTGCAAAGATTTTTTCATTTGAGTTCTTTAAACTGTTAGAACTGCTAATTAACTTATCACGAGATGCTGAATGCATTCTTGATATATATTACGCACAATTAAAATGGTAGTTTTAGTTATATATGCAAACGTTAAAATGGATGAATAATACTCAGTGTTAGAGGTTAACCATTCGCCCTGTAAACTTGTTTTGCTTTTAAGCTCTAAATGTGACAATTGACAATAGCCAAATTGATTTTGCTAGAAGTATCAATTCACATACATAAAGGGAGTGAAACAGGTGTGGAAAAGAGCTTCACTTTGAATGCGCAAGCAACAACACGCTGAGAATTATTGTTAACCTTGCATTGCATTTTTCAGAGTCTATGAAACGAAGGTATGAAATGTCGGCAATCCTCAATAAGCTTTGGGCAAATAATCAATCATAGTTTGTTTGTCAAGTGTAACAAATTACTACTTTTAGTCCTGGATAGTAATTTTCTTGGGGTACAAAATATTTTTGCGCTGTTGTGCATTGTGTTGTTAGGTTTATGAAAATGCTTTGAGTAGGCGCGGCTGGTCATTGTTAAATGTGATGTATTTTGATTACAGAATAATATGGGTTATGAGTTATGATTTATGAAACTGTATTGCTCAAGCTCGTAAATGATACATTCGAGAAGTTTGTCCTTGATACATTTAAAGTATGTTTGTATTCATTAGCTGTTTGCTGTGTGTATCAATATTTGCTGTCACCTCAATTCAACAATGCATAATATTTAGATTTTTATGCAAAGAACACATACTTCTGTTACAATTTAATATTTTCAGTGAGAAAGCTGGTAAAATGACAAAGAGAAATCGTGATGAAAATTGGGGTTATGACGAGATAACCGCTATGTAGCAATTTGGTGCAGAGTGCAGGGGTTTTATCGTATAATATCAGATGCTTTCATTTCTTTAGGATAAAGTTCTATCGTAAAACTACATATATCCAGCCTCTCTGCATGTAAAAGATTGCTTTCTTCGATCAATATTCTTTATAATATGCTCTTACCAAGCTATTGCTACTTGTTGCCATTTATTGTAGCATCCTCCCTTTCATGGCGTAACTTTCTGAATCTATAAGAACGCTATGTATCATGGATTACATTGGGTAGGTATCCATATTCTCATATGCTTTCTCTTTGCAAACCTACTTTTTGAAGGGAAAATTATTAAAATTGCTTTGCAGTGTTAAAAAAGTTAACACAAAACATTACAACAGTAAACCTTTGAATGTGTAAAATATTGTAATTCATTGTAAAACAAATAGACCGTCTTACAATGTCAAAAATATCAGAGGACAAAAAGCAACTGTTGGTGATTGGAGGTAGAGGAGCACTAGGTCAAGCTATTGTGCGGCACTTTAAGGAAAAGAATGTTTGGGTGGCTAGTGTCGACCATGGATCAAATGAGGAAGCTGACTTGAGTCTTAATATCAAAAGAAACGAACTCCACACGACCTTAGATCAGGTTGAATTTTTTAAAATGTGTAAATAGGTAATATTGATAATGCTGGGAAAAATTAATGATAAGTTCATCTCAACTCTCTTTAAGGCACAATGGATCGAACAAAAGTTAAAGGAGTCATTACAGATGGATGCTGCTACGAAAACATTGGATGGTATCATTTGTGTCGCTGGTGGCTGGATGGGAGGAAATGTTGCCACTGATGACTTTTTGAAATCGGTTGATATGATGTGGAAGCAGAGCGTTGAGTCATCTGTGGTTGCTGCTTATCTGGCTAGAAGGTTCTTGAAGGAAGGTGGTTTGCTGGTGATGACGGGAGCCCAGGCTGCTGCAGGTCCCACTCCAACAATGATTGGCTACGGAATGGCTAAGGTTGAATTTTGCTATTATGACGACAAGACTTTTACATCCACAAGCCACATATTGTTATGAATCTTTTGTGCAGGCTGCCGTACATCATCTTATAAAAAGTTTGGCAGCAGAGGGTAGTGGACTACCTAGAAATTGCGTTGTTGTTGGATTATTACCTCGAACACTGGGTAAGATTCATTCAGAGTTACATTAATAAGCTTTGTGGTCGTTTTACTTTCAATCCAACTGTGCATCTATATAAAGATACTCCGAATAATCGCAAGTTTGCAACTGGAAATGAAGACTACGGCTCATGGACACCTCTCAGTCATATTACAGGGTAAACTAAATCATGTAACGTAATACCCTGAAGATTTGAATAACTACCGTGTGTTCAATTTCGGAACTGCAAGTTGATTAAAATATACTTTGTTTTCACATTTCAGCCTACTCGAAAAATGGCTGGGTTCCCAAAATAAGGATATTCAAACTGGTGATCTGGCGGAAATTGTAACCGTCAATGGAAATACAACATTGAAAATTCATTAATAGAAACCTGCAAAATTGTAGACCAAAGTCACTGGATTAGATGATGTAGTAATATGTTGTAATTAAAAAGCAGCAGAGAGAGATCATAATCTTATTCTCAATATCAAATCATCTTCTCACATTTTCCAATCAAACAACAAAAACAGTAAAAAAAAGGAGAAAAAATCCAAAAAAGTAAGAAATTCCCAAAAATATTTGTAGGAACCTGAAAATTTCTTAATTTTGGGATTGCGATAATTGAATTTTCCTTTTGCAGATGGCCAAAATCCTCTCAATCGCTGTGGCTTTGACAGCCATTCTTTTCATGGCTTATGCCTTGCCCAGGCCGCAGGATGTAAGAATTTATAAATAAACTGCTTAATATATGATCATTTTGGTGTATATGAAGGCGTTTTTGATAACAACATTTTTCGTTTGCCATAACTTCAAACAGGAAGCCACCGAAGCACCACCAGCAGAGGAAAATATGGAGAAGAGGAAACCGGAGAATCAACATACACACTTCTGGCCGATCCCTGTGCTCAGTTCAAGGAACAATGTCAAGGTAAATTTTTTATGAAAACTATGATGCCAAACATTTTAGCATGGTTTCAGAAGCTATAAAATATTTAACTTTATCACTCTAGGCCAGGGTGGGTAGAGAGAAGGGAGGACGAGTAGGGATAGTAGGGGAAAGGTGAACGCGAGGGGAGAGTAGAACGAGCAGGTAGAGGGGCGCGTGGTATGGGAGGGGATGGTAGGGGGCATGGGGAGGAGAGGAGCGCAAGGGAGGAAATTGGGGGAAGACGGGGGGCAGGAAGGGTGTAACCATGATAACGGAGCCCCCGCTCCACCAGGCCAACAAAATTCGACAGGAGGACAAACTGCACCACCAGCTTCTGGACAATGTCAGTTGATGCAGCAACAGTGCGCAGCTCAAAATCAAACTCTTCCCGGTGGTATGACACCACCCGGTGGAATGACACCTCCACCAGGGGCCCCAATCTCCACTGAAATGCCAAAACAACCAGAAATGCCAAATCAGAACAATGACCACACCAGCCGCTCAAATCCCCAATCAAAACATGACTACCATGGGAGTCGGTGATATGAATCAAAACATCTAGCCGGACCTGGAGGCAATCGGAGCAGTAAAGCCAGCCTTTTAAAATATTTTTACTTTCACGGCAATTACCATACCTTTTCTGAGATATATCATCACATATATATCATTTCAGGTATGATGACTCCACCACCTTATGGAAAATAAGGAGGGCATAGGTTGACGCTAAAACAATTGAAAATGATATCCTCTAATGGGTTAGAGTTGACTGTATATTTGAAGACTAATTATTTATTCCAACAATTATTCTGTAAATCCTGTCTCTTTTATCTCTTTCTTGTCTAACTATCAACTGTTGCTTAATCATTAACTTATTTTTCCCCATAAAGCATTTATTAACCCTTACTCTTCTGATCTGTATATGTACAAAAATGACGAAATAAAAACCGCCTTGTTACCTGTTAAACTTCAAAAGTCTATAGCATTTATGCAGCTATATTACATTTTCATGCTTTTGATAGATCACAATATGTTGTGGGATCATAGTCACTACAAATCCATTTATGAACGTCGGCACAAATAAAAACTGAAACATTTTAAATTCATTTGCATTCAACTACTCCTTTACTATACTTCTTCAAGTGTGTACATCATTAATCTCCTAACAGTATTGGTCCCAGAGTTACAATTATTGATCCCTTTCGGTTTCAAGTCGGATGTTTTTTCAATGCTACATAATATAGTATACGCAATTTTACTGGCTAATGGTAAGCGGGGGGC
>LJIJ01002412.1:0-27400 GCA_001718145.1 Orchesella cincta
CGCGTTATGCGAAGTCAACAGTGAGTTGGACTATTCTCAAAATCATTTGTCGGCGTATGGTCCACCGAAAACTCCATTTCAACTGACGGTTGAATATGATGGGAAAACAGTACAGGTTGTCAAAAACGTTTGCAGCAACCGGAAACAAAAGTTTGAGGCGAGTTTGAAAGACACTCAAATAACTGTAAGCCAGACCACTGCGGTGTAAATTTTCTGGGAATGATGAATGCTGGATTTTACAGTAAATATGAAGAATATGATATTTGTGTGGGTCGCTTAGTGCGTAATTTAATTTGTAACATATCGTAATCATAGCGTCATCAAATAAATAGTCAAATGAAATAGCTTTACAGTAAGTGTCTACTTAACACGACTTAACAAGGGTTTTATTTTTCTTCAAATGAATTTTTCTAACTGTAAAATCTCACCTGTGAACGTAGTTGATACAATCTCGAAAATAAAACTTCAATTGTATTATCTTCATAAACTTTAATAAACTATAGAAGACTAATTAAAATTAAAGCAGACACGAACTGGGTAAAGAGTCACTGGTAATAACCGTATTGGTTTCTGAATGTTGCAATTTAATGTTCACAACTAAAACTTGTAAAATAAGCAGCTTCCCGAAACTCTTGAACTAGTCAGTAAAGCAGACTCTGTTGTTTGGGTCAAAAACTGTAAACTAGAATATAAAACCAAACCTTAAGCCTAACTTATTGTAGGTATGTGTTCATAAATTGTTATTCATTCCATGTGTAACATCCCACCAATAATAACTTTATCGAAACTTTAATGTAAGTGATTGAAGAAAACATTGCTTAAATGATTTATTATTAGGTATTCGGTATTCATCCTATTTTGCTGCAATAATTTGTTTCAGCTACCAATGAGAAAGCTATTCTAAGAAACAGGCACCTCAGCATAATTGTTTGGATGGGAACTAAAGCCAAATCTTGCTAGTATAAGTGTACTACATTTGCCCATGAGAAGCTGTAAAGAGGAGATAAAATATGAGAAATATGAGTTGCTTTACATGGGTTATTTATTGATGACTGGATGACAAATCAGCCAATGAAATAAAAACTTAGCTTTCACTTCACACACAGTATTAGTAGAAGTTTTATTTATTATGTTTGCATCAGAGCATATACAGGCAATACACTTGAACTAAATTAAGCACGGAAGTTACATGTGTCTGTAAAAAAGAGTATGAAAATAACAACATTCCACATTGTCGCAGAATGTCTATCGGAAGGGAGCGACAAGTGTTATCGTTCTGATTCTCAGGTGACGATTCCCATTCCCACTTAGCGAGCAAAGTAGTAGATGATGAACCCGGAGATTGAACACTTGTTACAAAGTTGTTAAGACATTATGATACACTAGTATTCCAAGATATTGGGGCTTGATGGGCATTTTTGTTTCCGTGGGCAACGATTTGACTTTTCTGAAAATGCACTGACTCCTCAGCATGTGTTCATTTCATGAAATTTTAGTTTTTCAAATTTTTGGTCAAAACCGATTGAACTTACATTATCTGATGTTTTGAGAACTAAAATGAAGCATATTTGTCTATTTTATACGTTTTTTGACACAAATTTGTACATTCTCAAATTTCAAAAAACTGCTCCAAACCTTATGAAATTCAACTTTGAAACTTCAAAGTGGAAAGTGGTCCCCTTATCAGTTTTTGAAAGTTGGTATTTTAAAAACTTTGATCCGCTTGCCACGGAAAGAAAAACTGCCCTTTAAGGCCAAGTATTTTGGATATGTTATTCATAGGTGCTCAATTTGCAACTTAAGTGGTTGAATTCCGTGTTTCATCGACTACGTACTTTGCTCGTTAGTTTTCAGAGGTTTCTCCAAAGGGACACAAGATATATTCATTGTGATAATGAAAGTAATACATATGCATTCTGTTAGTACAGTCAATTCCCCTGTCTGTAATGATGTAACGTTTAAAAAAATACAAAAAAATCGGTATACATCGAATGTGCTTCAGGTCAACTTGTACTTCTAAAGAGAATTGGTTATGACTATTGAAATCACAAAAACATTTCCGTGGCAAAGGAAATTGTGAAATGCGTGTACCACCGGAACATCCTCTAGTCCTCCCTGTAAATGCTTTCATTGAATTTCTCCCCTCTCTTAATAATTCCGGATTAGACCAACACCATCCGCAATGAATAAAGACACTAGATGGAAAGTCAAGAATATGGACCGATATTTACTTCTCGCGCCACCATAGAGATATTCGTATTTACTTTATCGTTGTCTATTAACCAAAACAACCGTTTTGCGAGAAAAAAATTATGCTTATATCGTCAGTTTTTTAAAAAATTTGCCCTGATGAATAAGTTCGAGTAAACTTTGTAACGTTGGCTAAATAAATATTTAACCACTTATACCCGTAAAAACTAATATAATATTGAGTAGTGGTTAGAAATATTCATTCTGAAGGAGAACACGTTTCCTATTTGTACAAATACTTTCATTTGATAAATATCTGGATGAAGATTTGTACAAGCATTCCTTCACATTTTGGCTAAATTTCTAGGGGGGACATGGGTTTTGAGGGTGGACATTCCTACCTATCTGTCCTCAGGCCCGCAACCACGGTTTTAAAACTGGGATGTGCAGCAACCGAAAAATTTCTGCCCCATTTTTGAATGCTTTAGTATAGGTTGAATTTGAAAGATGGACTAAATGTCGAAAAAGACCATTTGTGAATTCAACACACCAAAATGCAAAACCAATACCATTCATTTGTATTAAAGCTATTTACCATTTTGCATTGAGATTTTTTAACTGTAATTCCAACCTGCGACAAAATTTAAGATGTTTAGTTATTAGTAAACGAACAAAAACGATGTGTGCATAACTCTGACTCTAGTTATTTCTATACTCCGTGTTTTTGCAAGCGTATCGCAATAATCACAAAGACGCTTTATTCAACTTTCCGTAAATAACAAAATTTAAGAAATTATTGAGATGCTATATGCCCTTTAAAAGCATTTGATTAGTTCATGGTTTCATAATGGTTTGAATTAAAGCCAGGGCCAGGCATACATAAGCCTAATCGTGCACCAGTGCAGGGCTGGATCGCTAAAATTTAAAATAAGAAATCAGATCTAAAATTGAAAAGAAAGATTGTAAATTTTTTATCACCGGTATCAGTATTCTCGCAACGACCAGCTTTCCCCAACGGCATCATTGTGTCCCTGGAGAGATGTTGGGCTGAGAAGGCCTTACTTTCATTGACCTGAAGGGTGCGTGCCAGCAGGAACGAATGTTGCAATTCAGGAATGACTAACGAAATGTCAGTCACCCAGTCATCGCCAATACAACTACACAATGAGTTATATTGGCTAAATTTATTACGATATAGTCAGTGCGAATATTGTGAGGTTCATGATTTTGCAAGAAAAAATTTCGATTAAAACAGCACTTATTTGTCAAATAATACTCTTGTCCGTTCTAGGCACTTGATAATTATTCGTGAAAACGTTCATGTCTTTATTATTGATATTTAGACAGTGTTTCATTTAGAAGAGTAAAAAATAATGTAGCCTGTTAATTCCTTTTAGCACTATTTGAGATATCACGTGATTCGTTTCAAAAGTTGTTGCAGGGCCGGACTCACCCAAAGGCAGGCACTGATTAAAGCAAATATTTAAACATAGAGAATCGAAACTTTTGTGATCCAGTAGTTTTTGCCAGAATTACAAGGTTTTAATTCATGGAACTCATGATTAACAGTTATTGCTATTTTTAATAGAATCGAGCTTTTAAGAATTAACTGCTTCATCAGGAATATTAATATGATAACAACATAGCTAACTTAACAAATACAATAATGCATCACATTTTCTTCCAATGCGTTGCCCCATTACAAAGTTTCTAACTAAATTACCTTACGCTTCCATTATTAACCAAGTGAGATCGTTTTATTTTGAAAAACTTGTTTCGGTCGAACCATGAGTAATTCACGGGTATATTTAGGAAGCCATAAACTCACTACGTATTGGAAGTGAGAACATTCTGGCTTTGTGCGTCATTAAAAATTGTATGCAGCCCAACTGCTTCT
This sequence comes from Orchesella cincta, assembly GCA_001718145.1. Lineage (NCBI taxonomy): Eukaryota > Metazoa > Arthropoda > Collembola > Entomobryomorpha > Orchesellidae > Orchesella > Orchesella cincta. Next base: position 4,088 of record LJIJ01002412.1, read on the forward strand.
CCGTTAGGCCTCCTATTTATGAAATCTTCCTATCTATTGTTATTTTTAACGCCTTGATATAGCGAACGGTAACATATTTATGAAAATTATATAAGTGAAACTGTTCAAAAGCATGACAGTCATGTAAATGAATGCAACAAATCTATATAACGCTGACCAGGTGCTCACAAACGTACGGTCAAGTATTTATCTTAACCTAAGATTCCGCAGAAAGAACTAGTGATATATATCATTCCAAAGCTACTATAAAGTCTTGAAAATAAATGTGTAGAGCAAACTGAAATCAGAATGTCCAAATATATGTAATAATACATTTAATAAAGAACTAGATAGCTCTAATCATGTTGTACATGAAAATCATTATAGTCAGATATATTAAGTTGATACATTTGAAGTAAGGTAATACAATAATCGGCATCCACAAACAAAATACGTAAATTATTTTCCTTGTATCATAAGTCACAAGTGCCCAAGTACAGTGTATTTGCCGTTTGCTTGGTATTTTATTAAATATCTTAAACGTCCGATTCTTGACCAGTGTTATTATTTAGAATGTTTCCATTTTTATATTTGATAACGGATTTTTACTAACTGTCAATGGTCAACAAACTTATATGTCACATGTAGTAGTAAAATAAATACATTTATTGATTGGAGATTGGAAAACATTTTGCGACAGACCATAATTTTGCTTGCTATGGTACTGCACAAGTAAGCCAACTTTAAGGAACTTTTTTTAAACAGTATGACTTAATTAGATAAGTATATTTTCATCCTGATCTTGAACACAGGAAACGCCAACAAACTGGCGCGGACGGTTACTGACAACGGCAAAAAGTTAATGAAGATAGCCATTTCCGTAGGAGAAGTGACCAATGTTCCTACCAAACTGAATTTAAGTAAGGTATAGACAAGCTCGAAAGAGGCAGCGTGATTAGACTTGAACTCGTATTTTTACATTCAACGTGTCGTCAAAAGACTCTGGAACAAAGAGATGACGATTATGATGTTCAGTATAAAAGGTGTCCGCACAGCCCCCTGTTTCAGACCTACTACCGTATTTGCACGACTTGTATCTACAATTTGTACAAAATATTATTCAAATTACATACTCAATCTCAAAACGGAATGAGTTGAATAGATTACTCACTGACCTGATCACGGGTAGATAACGGGACGTTGGCGCAAATGGTTATTGAAAACTCCGAAAACCAATCATAAAGAAAGAACAAATATTGAGAGCAGAGGGCATTGCTACGTTTCAACTGTTCAAGACATCTTTCAGAGAACTGCCACGTATTGAATTTAAATAATATTACGTTCCAAAAATTAATCGTCTTGATTTTTTTAATTCGTGGCTGTGGAGAACATTGTGAAAAATTACATTATTTTCAACCCATATTGGGTTTCAATCAATTCTACGTATATTGTGTCAGTCGTAACTTACAGCTTGTAATTGTCGTCCCCTCTGAGATTAACAACGTCAAAGCCATTCATGCTGAAATATTTAATCCAATGTTGAGCACTGTCCAAAATAATAAACACTTTGATACAACCGGAGCCAAGCATCTGAGATGTTTTGACGAATCCATTATGGTTGCGTTTTAAAGAGGGTGACTGTATGTTGTCTAAACGTTTGGGTAATAATATTAACTCCTTTACTCTCTCAGCTGTCAAGACTTTCATTCGAAACCTCTTGATAGAGACCTTCCAACTGACGTAATAATTGTAAATCCCTTTGCGTCCCGTTATTTCCCGACACTCCACATTTCTGGATGACTTTACTGAACCTCTCCATTACACACAACGAGTTTTCAAAGTCCTGCTATTTTGAAATGAGTTTGCCCTGAAACAAAAAACGATTCAACTTACAACTCAAGACTTAAGTATAACCAGAACGCCGTATACCACATCTGGTGTATATACCTACCAAGTAAAGGTTACCTTCAAAATGAACAACAATGGTGACGTTTAACTTCAAAAAGTTTGAAACTCTTATTCAAACTGCGCTAAGCAAAAAAGTAGAGGGCAAAAAACATCTGGTTGCTTGTGTTGCATAATATGTTGGCTAGACTCCTGTTACATGGATTGGTGAAAAGCATAATACTGAAGCATTGCAAACGTGGAGCTTTCGTTCTTGCCACTATAAACGAAACTTGTTCATAGTATGCCAGCTGCGGACCTTTGCTCAGCTACATAAAATTGGATGCACGAAATGTTCTGCATGAGCTAGTTGAGCCAGCATCCAAATGAAAACGAATCTTAATAAACAAAGTAGAAGTTAACTTTCATACACATTTAAAATTGGGAATGACATTCATAAAAGCTGGACGGGTGAGAACATAAGATGAAATAGAAAAATGCGGGTGCGAATTGAAACAAATATATAGGATATTAACAGTGAGCCTTAAAAATACCAACGTAGCCGGAATCCAATTACAGACTAGCGTTGCATGGAATTGTATCTGCATTTGTGCTCATCCATTAAGTGCAAAGAGAGGGTATAATTTAATATCCATTAATAAAAGGATCCTGGTTTTACTTCTGAATAAAGATGGTGAAACGGAGCCAGCCTGTGATAAAACCCAAAGTTCACATTTGCAGCGTCAGTTCCAACGTAGAGCCGTAAATAATCATAAGTCGTCATAAGTCAGAAATTTCATGTATCATTTTCCTCTCATTTAATCCGCCCATTTATTATAATGATACGAACCTCGATGATCCAACAATGATGTACTTTAAACATGAAACAAAACAGCTTTTTATATTTATATGAAATTATCCTGGTACGGTACAAGTCAAATATAGTTTCATAAATCAACGAAAATACAAATGAACAGAAGTTTGCACTTACAATATCACGTCGTCATTATTCAACTCTGGACACAAGCTCCATATCTTGCAATCCATCCTTTGGAAGCATGTTAGCATGATTTTTTGATAAAAATGGCTTTATTGGAGAATGAGCACCACTTCGTACCACCATTTTCATACATTTCGAATTTAAGGAGGCACAGATGAGTGCTGAATAAAAAATCATGATAGACTAGTTACCATTCATTACAATTGAATGTCTATGCTTTTTTAAGCTTCCAGGTTGAAATTTTCCAGTATAAAAGCTGACCGTCTTGCTGGAATCAAACATCAGCTCAGAATTGTCTTACAACAGTAAACATCTCTACAACTCTTGTTCCACGAAACAGAAAGCAACATTCCCGTCTGAAATGGCTTCCAAACTTTTTCTCGTTCTGGCCCTCGTCCTCGTCGTTGCTGTTGCTGTCCAAGCACGCCCAGAATCAGATAGCATTTTTATAGGGGCGATGGATGATCCCGAGAAGGCATTGATGGCGGATTTGGATGAATGTCCTACATCCAGTCTTGGTGAGTGCGAAAAGAAAGCATGGAAGAAGTTCAAAGTAGCCAAGCAGGAAAATAAAAAGGAAGAAACCAAGGACTGAATACTCCAGTAAATAAAGAGTTGTCAATCGGATAGATTCAGATTTTAACATTCCATATACCACCAGAGTTTATATTTCGTTTTACCAGAAATTACTACGATTTGTTCAATACATTTACTACACATTTTGTTGTTTGTTACTATAATGTTATGTTGAAATTCTGACAAATATGGAGTAATAATGACAATTTGTAATAAAAAAGTTTCTGTTTAAAATGAAACCCACATTTTCATAAAACAGCTTTATACACAGAATATTATTGAGCTGGGGAAGTACTTAAAACCAGCTCAATTCCGCACATCATTTAGACCTGCGAGCAACCAGTGGTTGGTCTGCAAATAGAATACACAGTAAACTAAGCGTTTACGTCTCACTTTGCAGAAAAAGAGAGTGAACGGAATTCCAGTTGCGACATTACTTATTATACTGCAGTTGCGTTTCATTATTACCTCAATTTCTCTTTCCAGCTGCATTTCACATAGTTACTAATGGCAATGAAATCGGCATGAAATACACATCTAGTTTATTTTGCACGGTTGCAGGCTCAGCAATGTTTATATGGAAAGTTGAGGGAGCTATAGAAATATTATATTATAAGGCACGAAAGTCGTGTTGCTTGCTTTCAAACCATGGAGACTTGTCGTAAAAGCGTTTGCAAGTCTTAAAAAGTGCACAGTCTTATCAAAATAATTTATTCCACAACCAGCACATCATTCTGTCTTTTTATTTGTTTCTATGTTCCGAAGAGTTTTAAATACGTAATATGACTCAATGGTCTGATGCAAACTTTTGCTCAGGTATGAACACTGGAGAAAACGATCACATTTTCATTGTAATGTTTACAAATGTTGAATTCCAAAACTGCTTTATTTTAGAAGGATAGCATTTGTTATTTATTGTTTTAAACGAAATTATTAATCATAAGTATACATACACACACAAAAATAATTTTTCAATGAAAAAATCAAAATAATGAAAATTTCCCTAAAATTAAATATAAACGCTGATATAATTAAGGAATAAATCTATCATGTGGTCCATTGTTGAAGATTATATTTTGAGTCCACCTAATTTTGTGGTTTTTTTTAATTTGGTAACGCTCATCTTCACCTTCCAAATTGTGAGTTCTGGCCCAGAACTTCTGGGTCAACATCGGAGACTTTGCCAAGGTGTCGATGATGGACACTATTTGCTTCTGTCCTTCCTAAGGGATTGGAGTTGCCTGGATAGCGACAGTGAGAAAATGACGATGGTGGCAAGAATAAGGATAAGTTTGGAAGTCAATGTTAATAAGATAATTAGAATAATGCTCCTTAAAAAAATTGTTGCAGATGTTTATGATTGTAGAAACAAAATTGCACTAATATCTGAGCCCGCGGCGTTGTAAGCTTTCATATCGGAAATTTGTAATCAGGAAGTTTGAAAAATAGCAGATATAACATTACATGAGAGGGTTTGGCCTAAATTCTAAATAATAACTGAATGTCTCCTGACACGGGGTCTTTAGGTCTTCGTTTTCCTCCTCACTTCAACAGCTTTGCATATGAAATATAAACAAAATTATTACGAGGCACCCATTACACAATTACATGTATCCACAAAGTCATTTTAAGAAGAATTTATGTTTTATGTCTGCATCTAAATGAAGAAATGAGTTTCAAGCAAGTGGAATTTTCTTCAGCGTTGCAGAATTCTATTGTAAAGTTTTACTGAAGGTCAGCAACTATATCACTGTCTGCCGCGGAGCTGTGCCAGCCACCGACTTACCTACCCATGTACTTTATATTTACTTTGATTTATGAAATTTCATTTGGCGTGTTTCGTACCAGGATAATTAAAATTAAATATAAGGAAGCTATTACGTAACATGAGTAATCTCAGTTTCATAAGCCACGTGCGTATTAGCATATTTCCGATTAAATGGGCGAAAAATTAGAACACTGCAACTAAATTCGATTTATTGCGGAAGAGTATAAGTACAACAAACGTCTCGGGATGGAGTTTTAATACTTTATGTATCTATTTTACAGAAATTGCTATACAAATAATGAAAGGGAAGGTAGGTAACAAGTTGAGAAGGTGTTTCTTTCGAGATCTCAAACAGATTGAACTTACCTAACTGATCTTTCAACAGCGTGTAACTCATGATACATAGTCTTTTAAATTATCGAGTTTCCTGTTGGTTACAGCACTGAATTGATGATATGTCTATCCTTAATTTTGTACCAGAGAACATTTACACCGATTTTTGTTTTACGAGACAAATGCTCACTGGTACTCATACAGGAAGAGTTAGTATTTTCAGTTTTTGGTTGTCATATTCCTTTCTCAATACCAGAAAACTAGTATTTTTTTAGAACACCTGAATTTTGATACCTATAGACGTAGGCAACTAAATTACAACTGAACAATATTTTATTGTCTGAAGAACCATTCTAATTGATACGGATTTTAGACATGATAAACCATTGCATGCAATTCTGCACACCAATACTCATCTTGCAAGTTTTAGGTAGCAATTGAAGCAACCAATGTTTTTTCGGACATTCCTTGCCTAGTCACGTAATACCCAGTTGCAAATTTTAGTGAGATAAAACCAGTTTCTGTTTTACAAATAATCCCAAAGGAAGTCGGATTTTTTTGTATCCGCTTGAAAGAATACGACTCAGTTGAAGTCAAGCTGAGGTATTATTTATTGTAGTGCAGTTCAGTCTCATCAATATCACAATATATATTACACGGTGCATGTAAAGTTTATGATGTACATACTCAAGTGTGCAGTAATCAACACAATAGACGGTCAAAGCCGAGATGGATGATTTAAACATTTGTTTCAGCAGAAGCGACTGGTTTGCAACTCATTTAAAGTAAAGGATGCCTAGAGTGGCAATTACGTTCATTGTAAAATTAGTTGCAAAAAAGCATATAATAGATAGTTGGATGATTTTTTTTGCCTTATTGTTCAATAAGGACTTAAAATAGCTAGGGTAATGGAGTAGTTACAACGTTTTAATTGATAATGGATACTTTGAAACTACGAAATGCTCAAAAAATTAACGCAGACCTAAACACCAGCAAAAACCCACATACAAAACCAGTTTTCAATTATCACTCCCCTGAGCTCGCATCCGCCTTCAATTTGATTCCATGCTTATATATATGCTCTCACCTGCGCGTTTTACCTTACCTGCCTCAAATGATTCTCATTTTATGATCGGATTAACCTAAACTCAATCATTTTATTGCAGCATAAATACTTTTTACATCGTGTTGCATGTACATATTTGAGACAATTTTGAAACCAGCTGTGTTCACTGCAATGCACAACCAAAAAATTTTGAATTTGCTTTCAAATGGGGAATAACTCGAGCTCAATTTAATACAGCATGATGGCTAAGTCATTAAACTGCAGTAGAGTAATTTACTCATAAGTGAACAAATGCACAAAAGAACGTAGGTGGTTTAATTGCCGTTGTGAGTTCTTGCGGGGAATTTTTCTGCATTTATTATCCAGGTATATGTTTAATTTTAACTGTTTTCTAAAACTTAATCAGCTTGTTTTACTTTTATTTTCTGGTATAGCGTGTTTCATAAGTAAAAGTTCAGTATAGCAAATGATCCATAAAAAACTGCAAACGGCACATATAACTCAAAGAAAGTATTGTTCATGTTGAATGCGCCTCAAAGCAAAGCCAAATACCTACTAATATCTGTCTCTATTTGGTAGGTTATATACCAATGCATTATTTCACGTGTTCGACATTCGAGTGCGTAGTTTGATGAATAAAGATAGCATTATCAGTACATGCAGTTCCGACAAGATGAAGCATCCTATTAAATATAAATTTCCACTGAAATATGCCTGCGTATTGAAACATTTAAACTGGCTGCGACTTCCCGAGATAAATGTCATTTTTCATTTTTATTCATTGATTGCGGATCCAGAAAAGTTGTATAAAGGTTATAGAAATGTGTAATACTTTAGAACTGTAGAACTTTTTATTCCATGCATACAAAGTTTTGTATGATTCTGTTTATCCGTAGTACTCCATCCAATCTATAATGTAAATAATGCAAATATATTGTGGTTGATGTTGCTGGTCACGATAAATTTACACGTATATTAAAATATAGCAAGATCACAATGATCGGACATACATCATCATTATCATAAGCTTCCACACACATTATCACGATTGTTGGACTTCCTTTAATATTTATCAACATCCTGATAGTTACTAACTCTTTTTATATTTTTACAAAAAATCCATGAATGTGTTGCACATTCCTTTTTTATTTCTCAGAACTCGGGTAAAAATTGGTCAAATTGGTCAAATTGGTTCCCAAAGAGTTCACCTGGATACGTCCTGAAACGAGAAAATGATTAACCTGATTTATTCTTAAATTAAATTAAAGAAAATAACTAAACTGAAATTATAAAAGTGTCAATTTACCAGAAACGACTTCCTTTTGAAATTTTTAAAACCCGTTTCACTGCAACTATCGATTTATTTCAGAAACTAGCAAGTTTGAAACACCGAGCTTTTCAACCATCTGCTTGTTATATATATTTGTTGGATCTGTAATTCGTCATGCAGTGAGAAGAATTAATACCAAAGCACAGAAAAAGTTGAATATTTTTCGCTATTAAAACAGAAAAACTGGTTTCCTTGTTTATGCCTGTTTTAAAGCTCATGATTTATTAAGATGATGGTGAGCGGTAGAAATCTGATTTAAATATGACATCAAAAATTATGAGGTGTGAAGCATGGCCTTCTTCAAGTTCACATTCTGCCTTTGTAAACTAGAGAAAGTAACATCCTACAACAAAACCCTACATCCGATCTAAAGAGGAATAACATGAATCATGTCTTGTAAATTTTTAAGTAAAAAGTGGTTTGTGTTTGAACTAAATGAAATTTTTATTGGTTTTGTTTTGTCATGCATGCATCACGGTCAGCATCGATTGACAATTAGTATCGTAGTTAATTTTCTTAAATTAAAACAACTCTGTTGGCAAATATCAGGCAAACATATTTATTCCATTCCTGTATTAAAATTCAAAACTTAATATTTTCTGCTTTCAGATCCCATAAATAAGTTCGGATGCATGAGAACTCGCAGCGGATGTACCTGCACCCAAATACTCATTAAATGTAGACATCGTGTGTAGTTTACCTACCAGACAACAAGCAAGTGGGCTAGTTTTATATTATAAAGCGTCCTTTCTGCATGTATTCATTATTATCCCGTATAATTTAATTTCCCAGGTAAGAAACCATTGAATAATAGCGTAAAATGCTTTTATGTTTTGGTTTCTCGAGAGCTTGAATATTAGCAGGGGGATATCTCTAGTTTGTACCAAAACTACGCTCGAGCTGCGTCCATGAAATGTTTCGTTTAAATCCCAAAGATGAGGTAGAAGTAGGTCAGACGCAGCCACAACCTGGTACACAATATTGTCGACCTTCAGAAACAAGTATACTTTCTGATTATTCAATGTAAAAGAAAATTTCTCTTGCTACATGGCAACTGTATCAAAGTAATTCAAATAGTAACTAACTACCTATTAATGCGTAAATACTGGCCTGCACGTAATTGATTGATGGGTACCTAACCAAATTGCGACTCCTGCTTCATCAACCGAATAGTACGAGAGTAAATATAATAATTAATTCTTAATCACTACCATGCATTCTGAATTAAAACGTGCTCCGTATTATAGTTTTGAGCTTGAAATTTTCCAGTATAAAAGCTGGCCACATTTCTGGAATCAGACACCAGCTCACATTTGTCTTACAACCGTGAACAACTCTAGCAATTCTTGTTCCTACAAACAAAACCAATCTTCACGTCAACAATGGCAACCAAACTTTTCCTCGTTATTGTCCTCGTCCTCGCCGTTGCTGTGGTCACCCAAACCACTCCAATCCCGGATGATGAGCCAGCACCCGCACCAGTGTCCGTCACCTGTAATGTTGGCGAAACCGCAGACGATTGCAAGAGCAGGATCATGGCCGAGCACCCTGGAGCTATTGTTAGCCAGAAAGAGGACTAAACAGGATAATTGTAAACCGGATAGATTCAGCTTTCACTTTCAATTTTTATCTTAAAGAAATGTTTTGTTAGCAAAATGTTTATTAGTAACTTCGAAATTCTACTCATGTATGGCTCTATTGGATTGATTCTAAATTTTGTACTTTCGGACACATGGGATTACCATGTGAAATAAAACACCTTACATGAATATTGTTTGTATTCGTGCATGCATTTATGCAGCATATATGCTCATAAGCATTTTCAGAACTATTACATAAAAGCTGGAAGTGGTGGGAAGTATACATCATCAACAGTATCATTATAACATAAATATATCTTTGATTTTTTATGTACTTTTTTCGTTCATACTAGACATCAAATCTCATTACTAATAGGGGTAATATATCTAAATGTGAGTGGTCATTATTCATATGAAATTCGCTGATTTTTACTACAAATTGCAATTCTACCCTACTTGACCTACACAATGTTTATGTATCTGGGGTAAAGCAAGTTCTTCTGCTACAAAGCGTAAAGTAAACCTTTCTGAATTATCACACTTCACAGAGTACGGCCATAGAGGGGTTAGAACTCTTCCAGTTGGCTTCTTATTGCTCTCACAATTTCTCATGAACGTTGCATTATCTAGTTTTATAGTTGCATAAAAGTCACTAGGAATTATGCTCTTTAAAAATGTTCGAGGACATCCGTCTCGCTAATAAAGCATTCATATTTATCAAAAAGCATCCAGAGTCACGTTATTTCCATAAATTGTGTCAATTTCTAATAAAAAGAAACCCTCATTATCACACAAGTTGTCACTTGTTTTAGTTCTTTTTAAAAGCTATTACTTGATAAATGCATTCTTTTGTAGCTGAAGTTCTTGTTTGAGTAGTGGATTTCATTGATAGAACACAGATCGAGTAGCATTCGTTAAATTATTTATTTATTTATTGTTGATTGAAAACTCCAGTAACTGTTAGCCGAATGTTCAAAACATAATTAATAATGTGATCATTGTGAAAACAATGGTTACTCAAAATATTTAATAATGCATATATACAAGTGAGTGGCCGGAAATCTAATTCCGTAAACGATTATCATGCAAGATCCGCACACAAACAAAACCAGTTCTTGTAGTTTTCTTTATTTAATCATCATCACCGTCTGCCACCCTCGAGTTTGTTTAGTATGCAAGTTTGCATATATTGTTTCACCTTTCCGATATCCCCGTACTGTAATCATGTTGAGTCAACGAAATCACGTTCAAGCGAAATTATATGATATGGCTAATGATTGCCGTTCACTGTAGTTCAGAGCTCTTTAAACCGAGTTAAATTTTTAATGGTTCTAGAACCGCTTGAGTATGTGCAAATAAAGATGCAAGAACACAACACTCATGTAAGGTGATTTATTACACTGGAGTCTTCTACGTATTTTAAAATACCAAATTGATATTCAATATTTTAAAACCAATTTACATGAGTAAAAACTGCCAATAAGGATTGTTTAAACACATTAGATATGAAATTGAAAGTTTGAAAAAGTCAGCCGGCTCTATCCAGTTGACAATTTTCCAAGTTTTTAGTTCTCCTTCTTCCGAACGATAGCTCCAGGGTGCTCGGCCATGATGATCCTGCTCATGCAATCCTGTTCAGATTCGCCAGCAGCGCAAGTGATGGTCATTGGTTCGGGTGCTGCCTCATCCGGGATTGGAGTGGCTTGGGCGACCACAGCAACGACGAGCACGAGAGCGAGAACGAGAAAAAAGTTGGATGCCATTGTAGACGGGTAGTTTAAGTTTCTGTTCGGTGGAACAAGAGTTGCTAGAGATGTTGTTGGTTGGGAAAACAAATGCTAGCTGATGCTGATTCTAAAAAGGTGGCGAGCTTTTATACTGGAAATTTTCAAGCTGAAATGTTATTTTTAAAAGCCCCAACGTGGCTTTCATAAACAATAATATTTTCACTGGCACGTTGAGGTACCTGAAACTCCATCGTCAGAACAACTCATTAAAATTCAGATTTTTTACATTTCTGATTGTCTATTTATTTGGAATTATGTAAGAATGGAAATAATGATACTAGTGGGGAATGATGTGCTCATCCAACAATTACGTGCATGGATATATTTTTGCTTTTACAAGTGGGGATTTCTTTTTCTGATGTTTTAATGGAAAACATGAGATAATCATGGTTGGTAATTATAAGTTTTATGATTCCTAATTTTCTCAGATTCATCAAGAAAGAGGGATTCTGTACCAGCTTCGGTACAGCTCGAGCCACATCACAATCAAACAATTCATTTTCAAGAGAAGCCAACACAAGTGGATATAATATGATTTTGGTTTGTTTTATTTGTTTCGTAAATGGGTATTAAACATTATATGGTCTTATTCCAGAACAACGACGTTGTGGGCATTGTTAAAAAAAACTAATTGGCTGTCACTGCTAAACGCAAGCCAACCTACTTTTTAGATGCTGGTAACTATGGAATGACCTTTATTGATTATAGTAGGTCACAGATCTACAATAACACAGATGCACAAACTGCATTTACGATGCATTACACATTTTTGTGATTGAAGTGGCCTAAGAATTCCAAACTCCGAGGACCAAGTTTCCAGGAAACCATTTTCAAATCCACGCATAGATAGATTTTATGAGCCGGGCAGGGTTTCAGAAGTATGTAATTATGATCATAGCATTATGATATGATATTATTCATACCTTATGACATCACCAATTTGAGTGGTCAAGGAAATATGGTCCTTGGCTGAAAAATTGTAGCGTCACAAATATGATGCATTGTTTGTGCATCTGTGTTATTGTAGATCTGTGTAGTAGGTCATTTTTTACCATAATCGTAATCCAAAATTTTCCACCAGAAACATATTCAAATCTTAATGTCGGTCATTATTTGTAATTAGGCCATATATTTTTAATTATCCAGGTACGAAACCAACAAAACAAACAAAAAGTATAAAAGCTATATCCGTGTTGGCTTCTCTTGAAAATGGGTAAGTTGATTGGGATGTCTCGAGCTAGTACCGAAGCTGGTACTACCACAGAATCCCTTGTCTTGATTTTTCTGCGCAATTTATGAAATTTATAATTACCTACTTCCTCTAATTAGACAACAGTCCAGAAACAAATTTAGGTTGTTGAAAATGGGTAATTGCACCTCATTACTAACTAACCATTTTAAATTTTTGCAAATGATAGTTTGATGAGTACTGGGTTCCGCATTTTTATTCCAGACTAGTTTTCTAATTTATAATACCACAATTCTACGTAGTTTCAAATATCGCCTGGAAGAAAATGTATAGTGTATAGAAAATTAATATAGTGTTTCAGAACTGTAAATTACGATAACTGGCAAAAGACCAACTCATTTTTATGTTCAAAGGGACGTTGCATTCATTTGGAAAAAATATAGGTGGTAGATTAGCAGGTTTTCAATTATCAGTTGAAACGAAACTTGTAGTAGCATCATCATATCATGATCATTTCTGATTATATTCACTATTTTCTAATGATTCTGTAGCATACACCTAAACAAACTGTTATTATTGTACGCCTGGTCATTATGATACATATATATGACATACTTGTTTTAAAATCAAATTATTATGTGTACCTGTAATTTACATTTACATTCACATTTATTCGTTCTTTCCGGCAATTCAATTTTATTAAAAGCCGGATTAGTGTATAATATTCAGTACAATAGGTATTTTTACTTGTAGTTTCTTCCTTTAATGCATTACAAATTATGTTAAAAGAATGGTATAACAAATCGTGTGTTACTCGAATTGACGAGTGCCATACCTTTACGCTTCTCACTCTTACTGAGCTTCATTATTTTTATAATTTTATGTGGTCCAAAAAAGATCTGTTTAGAAGTAAAATCATTAACAAAACGTATGCCAACAATTAGATGATCTTATGATAAGCTACATCACATCTTTCCGTCCCTGCTCTCTTGCGGCCACCCGGAGAGATTTTAGGCTGAGAAGACCTTACTTTCATTTGGACTTTGAAGGGTTCCCATGTGCTGTGGGGAACTAATCCAGCTACTTGATCACGGCTGTGTCGCGTTCCCTGCAGGGACGAAATGTACAATCCAGGAAATTAAACCGGACGAAATGTCAGCCACCCAGTTATCTCAATAAAAACTAAAATTGAGTTATTTTTGGGCTAAATTTACTTATTAATATAGTCACTCGAATAGATGTGAAATGTTCATATTTGCAAGACAAAAATTTCGATGAAAAACATTCACCTATTTGTCAACTAATACGCTTGTCCGTTGCTAGGCCACTTAATATATATTCGTAAAAACGCTCATTTGTCGTTTACTATCCACTGTTTCATTTAAGAGAGTAAAAAATTATGTAGCCTGTTAATTCCAGTTTTTAACACTCTATTTGAGATATAACGTGATTCATTTCATAAGTTGTTGCAGGGCCGGACTCACCCTAGGCCAGCCACTGAGCACAAGTGAAACCGGAATTTTTATGCTTGCAAGGATACAACGGTGAGCGCAATTTCAGGTGAGGCTTTTGCTCTCTTTTTGCAGTTGGATTTCATTACTGACACAGTTCTCATTGATGCTGCATCATGTAAAGATTTAAAACTCAATAATTATTCAAAGGAAAGCCCACTTCCGATTTTATTCACTCTTTTATCAAGTAAAATATTATTCATGTTAGCAATGTTTAATTGCTGTATATATCAGAAGCATTTTGTAGAAGCGTTCCTCGAATTGACTTAGCAATTCAGAACTCTTTCGCGTATTTCAGATTTTGGCTCTGCAAACAAATTTTCCTTTATGAAAATCTATATAGCAAAGTACTTTCAATTATGAAAATCATTAAAAATTAATGGGCATCATGGTGACCTCATATTTGCACTTAATGAAATGCACTTGTGTACTAAAATATACTAATCATCTGACATACAACATAATTAAACTGTTAAATGCGCAAAATTAAATTTAGTATGTTGTAGGACAGTTTAACTGTTTTCTTACACAACTAAACACAACGTAAACTAGCATAGATTGTGCCTACATAATGATGTGATGAAAGGCTACACGGGTTGCAAATTGCTGTCAGCGACGGAACTTTGATAAATGGGCCGTTTCAAGGTTTGATTGCTTTTCTTGAACCTGCGGATAAGACGGTTTTCTAAAAAACTTACAAACAACAATAATGCTTGCATTAGATGACAGAGCAAAACAGCGTAGTAAACAAATAATCATGCATAGTTCATATGTCTTACGTCTTACTTTGATTACGTCTGATGACTAGAGCTGATCAAAAGATGTGGTTATGAAGGTCGAAATATGTATATAAATATGTGCCTAAAAACGGCAAAATATGTGGTCAAATATGTGGTTAAAATCGTCAAAAAATGACAAAAATGGATACAAAATCCGAATATTTTGTTTTAAAATGCCCTCAAGCGTTCTCTAACGCCTAAATATTCAAATATACATGGTTTAAATTGAAATGTGGACATTTAGCAACACATTTTAGACTGTCAGTCCAAATTTCAAAAAACAATTATAGTAATTTTAATAAAAAAATTCGTAAAACAGGTAAAAAATTGCAAAATAACGGCCAATTGTCAAAAATGGCCAAAATATGTTACTACATATGTGATATGTGCTAAAACCTCAAAATATGTGAAATATGTGGTAACAACATGGTTTTAAACGACTCCATTTGTGACCAAACGTCCACATACAAAGTTTGGTTGAAGTTCGAGAACGCATAAGAAACATGTATTTATATACGATGAACAGGTCTACTGATGATACACCACCACCCGTCTGTATTTCTGACTTCAACCTCCGATGTTTCACGAGGTGAGCTAAAAATTACCATAATGTAAACATTTATAAAAATAATAATTTAATGTTATTATTATTTCAATGATATTAATCTATATTATGTAATAAATTAACCCAATGACGAGTAGTTTTTATTGCTTACCTCAGATACAAGTCGTCATTTCACGTTAACCTCTGGTGTGAGGTCTTAAATATTTGGTAGCTGGTTATTCTGGTATTTCACAGAGAAACGGGTTTTCTAGTATTTATGCATATAAAACGATGAAAGAATATCAGCTTATAATCATAATCCGTTCTACTTGGTGTGTCATGCAAGGTTATACAGATAGTATTCAGGATAAAAGAAATCACTTGGACAATGAAACCATTAGGGGCCTACGACTTGTGCACAACCTGTGTGTTTTGCTGCGTACAATCCTTTCAAATGTCCGATTCCCCATAGTTCCAGTTTTGATTTGATGAATTGACTTTCCTTAATTTTGTACTAGAGAACATTTACACCAAATAATATTAGCGGAATAAATGCATCGCTAGTACTCATACAGGAAGAGCTAAGGTCGTAAATATCTTTGGTAGTGGGTGGTGGTACATTTTGCTGAATACGGGAAATTACTTGTATTTTATTGAGTTCTTACGCATTTTGATAACGTATCGCAAAGACCTGTATCAAGTGCAGATACGCTGTGTGACTTCTTACTGCATTAAATACTTTGCTCCCACACATTCTAGATGCTTTAGTGGCATTTTCGCAAAACGATTTTTATTTAGAAATGCACGCCTGGTTGAAGCAAATATAGTAAAATTTTAATGTTCACAAGCTTGCAAGTATTTAAAAGTTATAGTCAGTACTGGCATCACCGCGATATAGAGGAAATTTAACTGTGTGTGTTGGTAGGTTAGGTAAGGTAAGCATGGGGCATTGTGAGGTGGAACAGCCCAATGCTTAAACCCTCATTTGTGGCCAAGTAAAGCGGGCCTGCATCACCGTTCTTTTTCAATAAAATTAATAATGCTTTTTGTTTGTTTGCTTAATTGCTTTTCGTGTATATGGCAATGTATGGCGAAAAAGCATGAATGGAATAAATAGCAACAAAACAGCAACATGTGGTAAGCAAACCGGTTGCTTAAGCAAGACAAACGCAGTTTCCCAAATAGCGCTGTTTTGTTTGCTTCCAACTTTCCCTGCAAACTATGCTCCTACTCAACCTGCGCAATTTAACACCGGTGTCATAAAACAAGTGGTTGTTTTGCAAGAAACAACGCCAGAATTTTGACCCCCGACAGGATAGACCTAAATACCTGATTGAAATTATCAAACCTACGGCAACAAACCAATGCCCACCATTTTCATTTCAATGCAATGTTGAAAAGGTCAGTCACGTGTCGTTATATTATGCGAAATCAACGTTCACCACACATTTACCTGATTTCAATACCTAGTCATAGGCTGGCTAGTGATAGCCGTACTTGATAGGCTATTGCCTGCAGAAAATAATCCGGCATGTGCCAGGGCGAAACGGGCGGGTTTAAATTTTATAATGTGTTAATATTTTAAACATTTGCAGCCCAGCTTTGCACTTTTTACTGTTAGACTCTACACAGAGAACTTTATCGTAAGTAAGTGGCTAAAAATGTCTGCCACATCTCATCCATAACTCGTCCACCGGAAACCAGCAGTAAACCATGAAAGAAAACGAATGGCGTGCGAGTCAATATAACAAATTCATTGTTGCAACATAAAAATGTTGAGGGAGTCCAAACGCTTTTCAACGTGACCCTGACTGAGGCAGTGGCCTTGAGTTGTAGAAGTGTTGATGTTTGACTATTCTAACTGAGCTAAAATGGGTTGTACATATTTGTTTTATTACATATTTTCAAAGTTGCTCCACAAGTAATTTTTATTCATTTATACTCTATAATTCAACTCTTTTTACAAATTTTGTTGGTGTTCTTGGAAGGTAGTTGAATTTATCGAAAGCGACTATTATGTTGGGTTGATGATTGATAAAAATATGAATTATCTCATTTGGTTAAAATACTAATGAGTTGCCGCCATGTATAGAATTATTACGTTCTATATGAGAAGGATGGCATAATTTTGTTTGCCTGAATAATGAATTAATTAATTCGTATTAATGTATTAGTGGGTTCTGAATATAAATATTGCTCGAAAAAAATTACGAGAGATAGGGGAGGGGGCGGTCCAAGCTTATTGCGAAACCCAGTTCGAACATGATGTACAGTTTTGGAGAAAGCAAGTGAAAAAACGACGGTGTTCGTTTATGAGGTAGTACGAATGATATCACGAAGATTTATATTATTTTCATATCCCCATGTTGATCATTTTGTCAATGGTGGTTTTTGACGGCAATGATTCTTGACTGGTACTCATTTAAGTTTTTTACACTTACCCTTGACCAACAAACCTGACTACGTCAAAATGTTTTACATATTTGTTTTTTTAACTGGAGGCAGTTACAAATTTTTATTTTTATTCGAGCATTTGTTTTCTCTAGTTTTAAAATGGAACTGCATGTGTGTATTTACTATGAAGATTGTTAATTCTAATGAATAGCTCGTTACGTTTTTGATTTGAAATGACACAAAGAAGTTAATTTTTAAGTGGGAAGTAACGTGAGATCCAATAAACAAGCGTGGTGGAATAATCAGTTTGCTGCACTGCACTTTGAGTGATACACGAAAGAGGGACAATGTTATTACATGCAAAAGGAGTGTGAGGGTTTGATTAGGGCTGTAATCGAAGTACGTGCTTTTATTTTCCATTTGAATTGCTTTCTAACACTCAATTTGCTTGAGCCATAAACTTATTTTTCTATTTTCTGGAACATTAAGGGCAGGATATTTGAATGTATTCAAGCTAAAAAAATTGCATGTGATATGACACATGTTTGTTCTCCAAAGGAATTGATACAATATGGCATGTGGAATGAAATGCACGGGAAAAATAGACATGATGTTTACTAGTATCTTTTAGGGTGTTGGTATATACTGGAAACTGGTTCTTTTGGTTTTGCAGCCTCTTACGCATGCACGGTTTGACAAGGAAGGATATTTTCATATTAGATATAGATCGGATAAGATCAAGCGTCCCATTACAACTGCTATGTAAATCTAAATCCAACGACAGTTTCTTTTGGCATGTACCCTCTTCTTGACCCACTTGTGTTGCAGCCTGCTTTCCGTAAATATAACTTTTTGTTGAAAATCATGACCTTTCAGAAATGAGTATTTTATACATGTGAAGTATTGCAAGTATTAGTTGATACGTACACTATTCACATCATATGAATAATGCCCATTGTCTATATGCAAGTAAAAATATGAAGACAAGACTTTTTACATCCAACTGTGAATAGGAATGCACATTTCATCATTAAAAAAGGACATTGTCATATCACCCCATGTTCAAGAGCTTCAGACAGATGTAGAAAATAACAGTTTTGTGCAGTAATAATTCAATTCAATATGGCTTGAATTCACTCAAAATACTGCGAAGAAAAATCCAAGCCACCCAAAAACGAACATTTCTCATATCATATGTATAGTACCAAATCATAATATAGCATAAAAATAAATTAGTTTGAGATGAAAAACCAGATCTTTTGAGGTTTTTGAACTCAAACATAGCAAACCAGTAACTATTTGTGCAAGTAAATGTTATTGTAATCAAAGAATTCGTATTTAGTGTAACTTTACATAAAATCGAACTCTTTGCTAGCAATATCATAATGGTTATTTCCAAAACTTTTCAAGGAAGTTTTCCAGTAATTTCGATGCTTTGCTTCTTTTGAAAAGGAAACCCAGTGACACTTACTAGCATGCTACTATATAGCTTACATATGTATTTATAAAATTTATATGACTGAATTGAAATTTTCAATTCAATTCAATTCATACCTGTGAATTGAATTGAAAGGAACTGAAAAATGAAAGGAATTGAATTGAATTGAAAGGAACTGATAAATGAAAGGAATTGAATTGAATTGAAAGGAACTGAAAAATGAAAGGAATTGAATTGAAAGGAATTCGTTCCTTTCAAGCTCTGAATTGAATTGGAATTGAAAATTCGTGTATTGAATTGAGTTGAACCGAGCTCTAGTAAATAATGACCTGAAATCATCATCAAGATGGATGGGTTTTTTTCATATGTTTATTGGCAACCCATTTCTGGCGAATACCTTGTATTTCAATTTTCATAGGAATTATATTATGAGAATTAACGGAACTCAGGGTAGACAGGTATTAACGATATTAACAGATTCAAGTTTCACAGGAATTGAATTGTATTTTCACGTGTTTGTGTTGATTCAAAACGTCCATCATTCCATTATTCTAGCTAGGGTTCTATTGCGTTGAAAAATTAGAAGAATACTAAAGCAACGAAAAGCAAGCGAAACCGGTTCCTGAGTTGATGCTCTTGCTCTGGCTGATGATGATAAATCTGATACGTGAGAGGCTACAGAAAATAAAATAAGAAAGGTATTAAAAATAGTTCCCCAACTCATATTCTACATTATTGTATTGGTGACTTAAGTAAGAATTCATTTAATTTTGTATTTGCAGAATATTTATAATATTCGTTGATTTGTGACGTTAATGATAATTCTACAGTTTGTTTGGCTGAGGTTTATAATTTGAGCAGTTACTGAACTATAGTTGATGACATGACCTACAGTGATTTGTCAATAAAGTTTTAATTTACGTTCGTATTACGCCTAAATAATCATTCATTGAATTCATGAGCCTTAACGAGTGCACCAGCACATAAATCTCATCCTACCCCAAACAATATGTAAGTTAGGTATCTTACCGAAATTATTACAACAAAAATAGCTACTAAGATGCTAAACAGCATCGTTTTTATGATTATGCAACCAAATTTATTTATCAAAGTACGACCGATTGAATATTTGATAGAAATACAGGTGTCTGAGTTAAGTTTTGGAGGAAAATGAAAGCTTCTACGGAATATCTTGAGCTTGCATAAAGGCTCGACTTTATGTCCAATGCCTACGCTGTCTTTCCCTGGACATTTCCTTCCAATATCTATGAAATGTACAATTTTTTAGTTCAAAAAATATACTCTTCCTTTGTCTCAATCAAAACGAAGAGGTAAAAGTCGGCCAGTTGATGTCACAACCTGGTACACAGTACCACAGATGTTAAAAAACGCAAATCTTTCTTGCTAGATTTTCGCTGCTTTATCATGCACTGAAATAAGGATGTGGTTCATGATATGATATGTAATATAGTATCCTTCACTCGCATTGGAATTATATCTCATTGGAAGCATACAAAAGTTTAGGAATTCTATACAGTGCAGCCAATCCTTTACGCTCACACAAGTCTAGACCTCTTGAAATAGCATTCTTTGCCAGTCATTTTTTAAAGAGAAAGCTTACGTGTCGTGTAATACATATTCAAACAAACTGGTAATATTATTAATGAGCTGGCGAAATATTGAAAACGTAGTTTTCCCTTGTTGAAGTAACCATAAACGGGTTTGCTTACGTGAGCTAATATTTTATACTTCAGTTTTTACTACTTACTATAATCCTTCTCAACCTGCGAAACACCAGATGCGAAAGAAATAAAACAAAAAGTTTTTCTTCAGTGAGTAAACTCAGACGGAATTTTTACACTTGACAGGATACGACAATGAGCGCATTTCCAGTGGAGGTAATATTTATTGTATTGCAGTTGGATTTCGTTACTTCTACCATTTCGCATCAACGCTTCATTATACTGAATTTATAATTGCATAAAAATCCACAGGGAATCCATATCTAGTTTATTTCACACTTTTATTAAGGTCAACATTTTTTGTATACTTATGAAATTGAAGCTCAAGTGCCTATATAAATAATGTTGAGGTAGATGAAGATCGGCGGTTGAAAAAATACTTTTTCTTATACACATCATATCAAATACTGGTTGAAACCTGGTTGAAAAGTTTCATTCTCATTATTACTGTAGCAAACCAACGCGTGTCGTTTCAATTTCCATGCAATGTTTACCAGGTCAGCCACCTATTAATTTTTTATGGGAAAGAATACATATTCACAAGCTATCAATACGGTGCTACCTACTGCTTGGTAACAACCAGATTAAAGTAAGTAATTCCGCTCCACGTAATCCGGACAGGGGCAGCAAAGCTCCGAAGGAAAACGGAGTTTCGCAAAAAATGCAGTTTATTGCAAAAATAATCGCAATAAACATACGCATAAAAGTAGTTGAAGGCGAATTCGCAATCAGGCCACATAATATTATAAACTGCATAAATGATTTGGACCTTACACGTTTCAACGTTTTGCCCCCGACACTATAGCAAGCTATAAGTGGTTATCAATGTCTACAATCTCGTTGTCACTCGTCAACCGGAAACGGACAGGACAACTTGACAAGAACAAATTTTGCTTGCAATTTAATAAAATAATCACGTTCATTTATACATTATATCATCGTAGTGCGTTTTTATCTGATATGTGCCTATAAAAATCCCCGTGTGTAAGCCCATTCCGACAATAAAGTAGAGTTGTAGTACTAGGGGTAATCTGAATCTTCATCAACACGACCCTGACCAAGGCATTGACCTTGAGTTGTAAGTTATAAAATTATGTGCTAACATTTATGCATGCTTCAAAAGATGAAATTATGTTTCAATATAATTTATCATTGTGCGTAAGTAAGATATGCAGAGTGTAATGCTTATAGTGTTGTTTTATGAAATGCTAAGAAAATCATCAAGAATTTTGAATCATTTTCATTTAATGACCGGATCATACTCACCTGTTAAGCATTCTATCTCATGAACTGTCTTTTAGTATGTATTTAGTTCTTAGCTGAAGAGTTGTAATGAATTCATTTTCCGGAGTTTAAATTTAGTTGGAAACTATTAGATGGAAATTTAAAGATATAATAATTCATATCTACTCCAAAATATCAATTTCAAATCAAACATAACGTTTTCGACAGGACATGTTTTATTTCATATTTTTATTCGATTATTTATCAGTAAATTGCTTTTAAAATAATTCACACACGATCTCCAGATATACGCCAGACCCTTCTTGGATCAATGGGAAGTAAAACTCAACTTTCTCCATCTTTTCAATGTTGAATGTCTGCTACTAGTTATGTTTCCACACATCACAAGATGAATCGAATCAATTCTTGTTGAATATTCAATCCTTAATATATACCAGCGAACATTTTCACCCAATATTTATTTTGCGGCGAAAGTGCTATCTGCATTTATTGAGGAGAGTTAATGGACGCTGTTGGTTAAGTTGTACTGTGCAGAATGTCAACCAATGCCAAAGTTCCATGTTATCAGCTCATTTTCAGCTCTGAAATTTGTTAAAGCAGAAAAAGGAATTGAGAATGAAATATGGAATATTCTGGAGTTAGAGTGATTTTGAAGTGACAAGCCCTCAAAATAATATTTGTCAGTGTTGATATTTCATTCCTTAATTTCGTACCAGTGGGCATTTACTCCGAATTGTAAATTTGACGGCATAAATGCTCCGCTGGTACTTATAGGGAGATATATCACTCGAATTTATGATTTTTGGCACAAAATCATGTAAAACACTTATGAGCTCCTGGCAAGAAACTGGTTTAGCTGCTACTGAAACACAAGATCAAATTGTAGGTGCTAAATACTATAAGACATAAGCATCCTCTGCTACAAACCCGCTCCTCCCACACTCTTCACCTCGCTACCGGATCGGACACTGTGCAAGGAAAGGCAACAATTCGTCTAATAACTAAGTAGATTTTATATACAAACCGCGATGCTTGTCACTTCATGCAAACATAGTCATTCAAGAATAGCAACAACGTGATAATGATAAGATACGTATTATGCCAATCGATAAGCACACGAAAGTGAGACTATCAAACAATCTGTAGTGGTGTCGCAGTCCGAATAAAT
>LJIJ01002413.1:0-27397 GCA_001718145.1 Orchesella cincta
GTTTGTGTTGCTCAAGTATGTAATTCATCTTGGGGCAACGTGATAATATCAAATTATAATTATATATGTAATTATTTGAGTTAGGATTTGTGTATTTGTTAATAGAAACTGTTTCACCTGCCCCGGGCAAAGCTTATTTGCGAACCTTGTTCTAATCCTTGTAGTCATCTTGAAAATCATACACAGACGTGGTACTACTTGCTGTAGATTATTGTGTCATACTTTATCCTTGAGCATTTTTCACCTGGATCAGTACTGAAAGGGTAGAGCCACTTGGGAAGGCTTCGCTTGGGCTTTCAGCATAACTAGAATTTCCCAGAGATCCCAACCCACTTTGGGTTATTTAGCTATCACCACTATTACCATATTAGCATTCAGATGCGGTAGCGCTGTATGGTGACTTTCTCCAATGGTTCACCAGAAGGTTGGTGGTTGTGGAATTGAATTTCATTCCGAGATCATGGGAATACAATAGCCAATATAGAAAAGGAAGCATTCTAACATTTTGCCTGGATCTTTTCTTCATCTTCAGGGGTCAAACGAGGGAGAACCTCGTCCAGATTACATGTGAAGAGCAGTACTTGTCAGACTGCTTTAAGCAATTATTTGAATACATTGGCCATTTTTTTCTGATTACATTTTGTAGCTACATTTGTTTTACTCTGGGAGTTTAGATGACCGCTAATGCATTGTAACAAGTTTTTCTAAAAATTATGATGTTGAACCATCCAATTGATACGATTTTAGCACAATTCTCACGATACAAATTTTACTATCAGTATATTGACACTAGACTGGTGCCATCACCCCAGTGTGCCGGAATGTATAAAATAGCATTGGGCTTCTGGTGGTTTACCCTTTTCTTGTTCCTATTCGAACTTTTTCACAAAAACAATGAAAATGGGGCATAAGCAGACTGATGAAGGGAAGTCTTGCTCAGGCTCTTTTCAGCAACACATCACCTAGACGACTGTAAATAACCCACCACTCCAGTGCTTATACAAATTCATTCCAACGCAAAGACGTTGCAGAGGGATTCATCCGGCCAGCTCTGCATCCGAGACGAACCATAACCAAAGCTTGATATGAATGCGGGAAGACCAGACTATCAAAATTATCTGTGCTTAGAATACTCAAGTTACATACAATGAACTGCGGAGGTCACACCGTGGCAAAGACAACTGAGCAAAGTGGGAAAATACCAGCATATTTAAAAGGGAAAAGTTAACAGGTATATTAATATGTAAAAGGTTGGACGAGTTTGACTTTTGCCAGACTTTTTTAAACAAAGTTCAGTTTGGTTAGTCCATAACGGGAAACGGTTTTGTTTTTATTTTTTGCCATTTGGGGACATTTGTTTACCACAATTGCGACATTTCTCCTCATATTAGAAGTACTAGACTCTAGATTCAAACGTGGCATTTCTGGCGGAAACTGACATGTTTAATTGGCTACTTCCGAATTAGTGCCAAAAAGATGTTCAACTGTATCGGATTTGACATGTGTACTCATAGGTGGGAGTTGAGCTTATTAAAAATAAAACAGATAGCCTTTTTAACATAGGAAACACTTGTTTTCTTGTGACGAGGCATTTGAGAGGAGACAAACAGCTCACTTTGGATCCACACGAGAAAAACTCTAAAAATGCGCTGGCACTGACATCAATCAAATCTCATAATGAAGTGAAACTATTCAATGCACATTTGTCAAAAAGATGCTACAACATGTGAAGTTGATTAATGAAAATGAAGATGCGAATGGCAAACGAATTTTTTCATAAATCAAAACGCAGCATTTTATAGCTACTTATATTCTAATAAATTTTTATACTATTCAAATAATAAATAAAATCTACATGTAGTATCACATTGTACCGTGTTTTCATAAATTCCGTTCCCAAACATCCCAACTTATATGACAATTCATTTCATGGGACAAAAAGCCATTTCACAGCTTTAATTTCGGTACTTTCTAAACAGTTTTCCCATTCTATCAGTTCTCTCAACGTTCTCATTCAGCGAAATACCCCTCATATCTCTCTCCATGCACAGAAGTAAGCAGAGCGATTTGGGGTGGGGATGCCTTCTCCCACCTGAAATAATCAGAGAATATTTTCTTTATCAAATCCACAAACATCTTACTTATTAGCGATCGAATTAAATTATTTCCAACAACTCTCAACTTACCCGTCACTGTGCGATTTTCCAGTTGAACGATAGCCTGCCAGCACTTCGTACAGATGAACTAGATTGGTGGAAACCCCCACACTTTTCAGAATTCCAACAATGTCGTTGATGACCTGGGTGATTCTGCCGATATATGAAAGTATTAGAAAGTTTATCAATCCTTTGTTTGTTCCATGAAGGTGTCGCTCCTTAATTTCCTTCATCCAAAACGACTTTTTGCAACCAACAATGTAGTGCGTGAAAAGAGCTATGTTCTTTTGTTTTGTGGGCTGTTGGAGCATGACACGAGCCTCGCTTCCACGATAGCTTGAACAATTGGATGTACACAGGAGTAAGGCTTCCGTAAGGGTTGTTCCCTTGTCTTCGCTTTCATTTAGCAACGTTTCTTCCATACTTTGAAGCTCTTCCGCGGCTAGCTGACTCCTTCTCCTGAAACTCATCGCTCTGCTCCTCAGTCATCTTGCTTTATGTAAGCCTGCAACTGACGAAATCCTTGAATTCATAATTCTTAGCGAATTCCTGAGTCTCTCTGGTCGATCTTCTCACGGGTCCAATGGAGTCGATTTGCTTTATATCTCGGCTTTTCCCCTAGCTACCTCTCAGTCTGAATTCTACTTTCTGAAGCTTTTGCTTCCATCTGCCTCTAGCGTGGAACTGCTGTAGAGTTGGAGAGAGTGTTCCGTTTCCACTTGCCATTTTGAACAGTTACACTCACGTGTGGGTATTAAATAACGTTTAATAGAAAGGTTTCTCAAATGTTGAATGACAGAAAGTCGAGCTCAGCCTACCGAAATCTCAGTTGGCATTGATAACTAACAGGGCTTTTCTTCCGTTTGTACAAACTCCTAACGCAGAATACTTTTCTAAATACTGTGAAAACAAACAAGCTGCCAACAAAATCACAAACCAGACACGTTTTGAGGCAGACAGGATTTCAACACAAAACCACTGCTCTTAAAATAATTTTCTAGAAATGGTCCAAAGAAAACCAATAACGCTTAACTTTTTTCCATGGGTAAATGATAAAGTCCAACACAACTGCTCAGAAAGGAGATGAAAAAGCTTCTGACTTCACTTCAGTTGTGGTGCTGCTCTATCCTTAACCGCTCCTTTGTCTACAATGACAACATTTCGCTTACCTTCCAATACCTTTGCAGCTATTCCGGAATTAATTTAAGCAGTCAAGGCGAGGGACGATGTTGTACTCCTTGAACCTATAAATGCTAAAAATGTGAAACAGGTGGTTGATCGCATTCACAATGGGCATATGTTTATTTTAGAATCTGAGAGGTTAAAAGCTTTTTCTATGCATTAAATGAGAGGAAGCGACAGATTACACAGGGCAACATCTTCCAGTAGTCCCCAGACTGCATGTATACATAATGGCTTAATTTAAAAAAAATAAGTCTACAAAAATAATGCTTAGCGTGTCTGTAGGAAAAGGAAAAGAGCAAACAAGCACGACGAGCAAGTCAACCCAGATTACCTACAAAATCTTCATTCGGTTGTTTCATTTTCACAATTCAATACCGCTCAACCTGTGTGATACATGTGAACTGAGAACCACTTTAGTAGTCTCGTCCTACGTAAGTACATTAAACGGGACCCTTTTAGTGTCTACTGACCATTATGTTTACTGACCTTACTGTGGCACCTTTTGTACGACATATTTGTCATTCTTTGTACAATTACGTTGGTTATTGATTTGAAGTTTGAAATTATTACTTTTTTATGAGACTGCACTGATTCTTGTTTGAGAATTTGAACATTGGAATAAAATTTAGATGGACAGAATACAAACTGTGATAATAACGAATTGTCAATAAACCTTGCGTCTTAGAAATTGCATGGAAATGTCATAAAAAGGAGCATTATTGATGCACTTGAGACAAATTTTATTATAAATAAGCTGTTTTCTGGAAATATGTACGCATCATTGTCACAAGGTTTGACTGGTATTAAGTATTTCTACACAAAAACAATGATTTAAAATAGATTAAAATACTAATAATTCGTCAAATTTGCTCGGCTTTATTATCATACTATCAAACAACTTATCTGTATAAATTTATACGTCTTCTGAGTTTATACATGCAAACATAAACGAAAAGTGGAACGACTTCCAAGATGTTGTTGTGTATATATCTGTTAAAGTTCTATGTGATTTTCTTTCATACCCAGTTTGGTAACCCGGAACTGTAAACAGTCTAACCACAGATGAGGCAAGTGAGAGATGGAAAAAGTACACTTCCTCCAATTCCAAATTGACCTTGCTTCACAGGATACTCATTATATAGTTTTCCTTTTCATATAGTTAGTTAGGACGATAAAATGTATAATATATCAAATTATCACATATCATCATCAAAATGAAATACGAATTCGTATTTACTTATGTGCTGTCCTGGTTTGTACGTATGCCTACTACTATACACAAATGATCGACCCATAAATCGAAAATTGTTCCAACTACACTAAATAAATAAATTAGGGAAACACTTTCTACAAAGGTACAAGTCATATTTTGGCATGTTTGATGTCGGTAAAAACGGTAGAGAGGCTTAGGATGCTGAGATTTGTAACTTATTGATAAATCCAGTTAAACTTTCCTATTGAAACTTTTTTTTACTGTTATTTTTCATCCATATCCCTTGACCTACTCCTGTCAGTCTGCATTAGAACAACATCCGCGTTTATTTTTCTACTTTCTTCGCATATATGAATATTCATAAAAAATGACACTACGCTTGCGTAGGTACGCGTTATTGTTTTGATGATGTGATGCCTGCACATATTTATAAATATTATTATTATTCATATTATCTACTTCCTTCGCATACTCAATACCCTTATCAGATCAACAACCGCGGTGACCGGATGTCGAATAGGGTTCACTACACAAATATTCTATACAATCTATACCAACACTGTCTGATATCTTCTAAAATACATTGCAACATTCAAGACTTTTTACAACATGGTTGTCTTTCGGTAATTATAAAAGATTTCACTTGTTAGTCAAAATGCGGAAGCTATTTCCACACTTGCGTAAATGGATCTAGGTGCTTAGCACTTATGACCACTAGCCCTTAAGGTACAACTTGCACTTACGGTCACTAGCACGTACGGACATTAGCCCTTACGGACTTTAGCACTTACGGACATTAGCACTTATGACACTTAGCACTTACGGACTTTGGCCCTTATGTCAGTTAGCACTTACGGACAAAAGCACGTATGGACAAAAACACTTATAGGCAATAGACCGCGATCACTGATAAATTTTTCCAGTGATTATCACACGCTACTTATCACGATGTATTTATCTTTAGATTACGGATAGGATTACGGTACATTTTATTTATGAAGCTTACGTTAACAATTACGTAATTATACGTCCTAATGGTATTCCATTACAACTCGGCTTGCCTTGTTTATTATTGTGCATTAAATTCTGATTGATAATAATAAACCTACACACACATACCTATAATTCAAATACGTCGATAATATTTTGAATCGCTGTACAAATGTAATTTCGTCTTGATCTTTAAGTAATGTTATTAAAAACTATTAATAAATGTTTCTTTGGGCCACCTATTATAATGAACCTTGGTACACATTTGATAGCTACTCTGCTCATTATATCTAATATTTCTGTTTAATTAGCTTTTATTTAATTAGTTCTGTTTAATCAGCCAATCTATCAATCAAGAGCAAATTTAAAGGTCTATCATGTATAGGATGGCCAAGTACTTTTTGAAAAATGCCATATTTCATTTTAACTTTATGACAAATATGCTGTTGAAACAAGAGATATGACATTTTCAGCCGTGCGACTGAATGTTAACTATTTGCATTTTGCATTAGACTATAGCTAGTTTACTGGTAACAAAATTATGAACTAGAAAATAATATGTATTAAATATACCAGACATGGCGAGATGTAATGACGTACTTCTTACGTATTTTTTAACGTGAGCGTCATAAATGAAATCTACCATGAAGTAGCTTTCGATTGATGTGTCACAAGAACCTTGTGACATGGATATGGATGTGTCCCTTAGATAAATACATCGTGATAAGTATCGTGTGATAATCGCTGGAAAAATTTATCAGTGATCGCGGTCTATTGCCTATAAGTGCTTTTGTCCATACGTGCTAACGTCCGTAAGTGCTAACTGACATAAGGGCTAAAGTCCGTAAGTGCTAAGTGTCGTAAGTGCTAATGTCCGTAAGGGCTAATGTCCGTACGTGCTAGTGACCGTAAGTGCTAGTTGTACTTTAAGGGCTAGTGGTCATAAGTGCTAAACGCCGGTTACCTACGTAAATACCAAATGGAAAGTTATTATTTTTATAGCTTTGGGTGCCACGTGAGTATACAAATTGTCACAAACCCTGCAGTAAATCAGAGATTTTCCTATTAACTGTATATCGGTTTAAATGAACTGTAGGCTAAACTTTCAACAAAATCCCACAAACAGTACGGTTAAATGGTTTCTCTCTTTGTTACAAACATCACATTCAGCTGGCATTTTTCTGCTAATCTCTGTCCTTCTAAGACGATGCGTGTATTTTCTGACGACACAGACGTTTTTGTAAACTTCCAATGTAAATTATCTTTGTCCACGTGCGTAAAATATTGGTAAACCTTTCTGATGAGATCTATGCACTTGCTCTTTGTTATGAGTAAATTAACCCATTGACGTCTATTGAAAGCTGATTAGGATGCGACATTTAGTTAGAATAATGTCAGGGAAAATCGGCACGGCAGCACTGACACTTCTTTTTTGTCTACTTAGAGCGAGTTAAAACCATGAATATAAAAGGCATTTCCAGCGAGCAATACAAATCATCCTCCAATAAAAACCCGATCCTATTATTCCGAACTTATTCAGATACATGATGAAAGTAGAATTGCTAGTAATAGCTCACGCTTTAGATTTTGAAAACAGATAACCTGCTTCTAAATTTTTCAACTCAAACTTTCATGGTTTGGCTTTTCATTCAATTGAGTGAACTGCGTGTGCATTACAACGAAAAACGATTTGTAAAAGAGTCATTGATTTTCTATTCATACCATTTTTACTTCCGCTACTGAAACAGAACTTAACAACTTAAAAAATACCATGTAGATATAATACGCAGATCAAATTTTCCTAGCAAATGCTATTTTTAGTCAGGCAGTTAAAAAACTTGTGAAATGATTGGTTCAAGTTCTCGTGAGGGGTTTATGTGCATGAAACTATCAATAATATTTTGGAAGATCATAAGGAATTTGGCAGTAACTACCTAAGGTGAAAGAAATTTCACATAAACATATTATTGTTAGTAAAAATCAAACGCACAAGTTAACCTGTCTATAGCAATGCACAAGTTGTTTCGGCAAAAAAATCAATGTTTCCTGTGTATCGATGCATTTGCATTTAAACTAACAATAACACAAGACCGATCATCTGCATAAAATAACAATGTTGTTTGTACTTGCTATCACGAACGAAAAGGAGTTTCGTTTTAGGTACGCATGAAAAACAGGTAGTTGACTCATACCTGCCACGTGGAACTAACTGGGTCACGTTTGGTGGGTGATTTTATTAGACGTGGGCATCATGACTTTCGCTTTCCCGTCAGCTCATGCAGATGGAATATGAATTTGTTTTCGAAAAGGAAAGGAATAAAAGTGATCTAGGTGTTGATCTTCCTGATAAAACCGAGACACATGTCGGTATGCTATTTTTAAGTTCAAACTATGAAGGCCAACTGCATTTGCGGAATTATTCATGCTTTTACATAAAATAGTATGCTATTCCTATCAATTTTTTTATGTATTTGAGAAGGGTTTAAAGAGCATTTCCTGTTTACACTTTTTGCGTACAAGT
This sequence comes from Orchesella cincta, assembly GCA_001718145.1. NCBI lineage: Eukaryota > Metazoa > Arthropoda > Collembola > Entomobryomorpha > Orchesellidae > Orchesella > Orchesella cincta. Next base: position 8,066 of record LJIJ01002413.1, read on the forward strand.
GCAGTTAGATGCTTGAAAAGTAAATAGTTCATTTAATCCAATGCTTTTGTAGCTTTTATCGAGAATCCGTGAGTCCAACAACTTATTCCATTCAAATCTACTTGACTTCTCAATAGTCAATAAAAAATGTTATCCCATTTCCTAACTATACCTATGTTTTTTGACTTTGTAAAGACTGAACGAGAGGTGATTTTATCATAAAAAGTGATTTCATGAAAGAAATAATAATGATTATCAACGTAGCTCTGCTTTGAAGCGTTTATCAATTTTCCTTATCTTTCTCCACTTCCTGTCAGCTTCTTTAGACTATTATCAAGTCAACATCCGGTCAGTTGTTCATTCCCTTTGTAGGAAAAAGCCCAGCCAAAAATTTCATTATTTTTGAGATGTGCATGAGACATAGTACCACAACTAGTTACTTCCGGTGAACCTGCAGCATGGGCTCAAAACTATGCATACAAAGAATGACATTTTTGACACCTTCACCTGCCAATGGAGTTTTTCTATAAGTGTGTTTTAGTGTTGTGTTATAAGTTCATTTTCCTCTTTACACATTTTACCACTTCACATGAGTGAAAAATATTTCCGTTCATTACCTTACAAGCCATGTAACAATTATGCCAGTCGGGATACATTTCATGATATATACAAACTTTTCACAGCAATTCTAAATGTTTTGGTATTTGTTTTCGCTTTTTGTGCTGCTCATATTCTCTCCATCTCAATTTTACCCAATCTAAGGCATAAGCAAACCACTCACGACACAGAAAATATACACTTAAAATCATATCTATGCATGTATACGCAGATTTGAATGAAAAACAGTAATTCCTTAGGGGCATCTACTACACCAGCAAATCCTCATAAAAAGAAAGACTTTACTACGAAAGAACATAGATGGTAAATAACATGCCATTGCATTGGGTGCTATTCCCACACGGAGTGGTATATGGAAAGTTCAACTCACAATAGTATATTCTTACTGGAACCTAAAAAATAAGTCATTCCGTACGTGCATAGACTAAGTATATATTATGAAAAATGTATACCTGTCCGTATCTCTCTCTCATCTCCCCTCACGCCGGCATTTCATTCCCTTTTATATACAACAAGTGTAAAGGTATATGAATCATATGCACGGGGAATCCTCTCGTTGATGCTACCTTCGCTGATTGTGAAGAGGGGAATAGCAGCTGGAGTTGAGAGTTGAAGTAGCTTCATCACAAGTCAGCAGAGTTTTTGTAGAAAATACTCCCCTATTTTCTCTTGATTATTCCAGCAAGTAAACTGATTTAAACTGCAAAATCAATGTAGATGATTGTCACTACTATTTCGAGCCAAGTTCTCATGCGTAGTTTGATAGTTTTCATTAGGAATTAGGAAGTAGTTTCAGCGGAAAAATATTTTTCTCAACGTTTCGACGTTTTCCACACAAAGTGCGTCGTGTTTTTGAAGTTTGAAAGCAGGTATCGTGATTTGTGTGGTAGACTGAAAGTTGACGAATGATTTCGTAGGCAGTGCTAGTTGACAGCTCAACTTTTGTAAAGGTGCAAATCAAAACTGAGAACGGATAGTTTTGAAAGTGGAAGTGGAAGACTGCTTTTGAGAGAGACATGGAGAGATAATTGGGTGCAGCTAAACTGAGAAATTTGTTTGAGTGACAACGTTTTTTCACTGTTTTTTGCAAAAGTTTACTGCTCACAACTTTCCTTCGTTTTCTCATCATTTTGTTGGCGTCAAAAACTGTTCGCTCGTTTTTCGTTTCGTCTCCTCCACCTTCAACCAGAATCATCATCATCATCATTTTGCCTCCGTTTCACTCAACACCTTTACACGGATTCTAAAAACAGTTCTTGCTAGTTCTCATCATATCATTCCCAAAATTCGTTTTGTGAGCTAACAAAGGTGAGAAATTGTTGCACTCAAAATATGAATTCAAGACAAACTAAATTGAACTAAACTTGAGTGAATACGCTTCTTTTGTTTTACAATTTCACGCTTGCATTATCTAAATGTTGCTTGCAACTTAAAAATCTAGCCAAATATAATGCTTTGGGCTTTGATTTGCATGAATTTAGGCAGTACTCATGATTTGCTTGTATTTTTGGTGAGATTTGGGGAGCTTCCGGTCAACTGTGATGATGATGATGCTTTCAGTAATCAGCCAAGTGTTGCGAATATTCGTTTTTGCTAGTAGCTTGCTTTTTGCACGTTATATTATGAAATTTTCTCTCTTTCTACCTTATTTACTTGCTCCAGTTGTGGGTTTGAAGTCGCAGACATAAAATTATTATTCCAATTTGTCCTAAATATATTTTCCCTGTATAATGTTTTAGAATTATGGCTCAATCCAGAGAACCTGGTCCTTCTACTCTCTTAAAGGAACCAGAGAAGATGGAAGCTTCAATACTCATCAAACCCGTTCCACACCAAGAAAATCATGAAGGTAAACGATATTTTTCATATTTTTGTTCATTCTTCTCGCATACTTTATTACGTGTCTGAATTCCAAGTCAATCTCAAATTCAGATCAACTAACTACTAAATATTTTTTCTCTAGCTCACTTCTTCTTCAAAGTACATGACGGGATTGTTGTCCCAACTGCTCGTGGCATCAAGACAATTCAAGACAAAGAAAAGTCGCAAAAGAAGGCTGCTGATCCAAAAACTCCATCTGGGAACACTTCCGAAGTTCCAAAGAAAGCTCTACAGCCTCCACCACTCACTCCAATGCCACTCCAAACTCAAAATGTAGCTACCCACATGCCCAAGCTAATACCCGCACCTGAACATTTTGCTCATGCATCTAAGACGCCAGCCCAAGCAGCGAAGCCTCCTTCAAAAGTACCAATACTTTGCCTTCAAAGGGTTGTGGCCAAAACTCCAACTCCAATCGCAACCAACCCTCCAATCGACGGGATAGCAACCAAAGATTTGAGCTTTGGATTTGGCACTGTATTTGAGGAGAGCACCTCAGTCAAAGAAATTTATGAGCAATCCATTTCTGCTCAATTAAAGAGGGCAATAGAGGAAGGACAAGACACGGTAGTGTTTCCATACGGTGAACAAGGCACAGGTAAATGATTATTTGCATTTCTGCAAACTTTGCTGTTTTTTTCCTATGCTTTTATATTTACCCATAATTTATTTCTGTTGATTTCAGGCAAAACACGTTTCATTCTTGGGGAAAAGGGGGTAAAAGGAGTGTTCGAGTTGGCTGCCGAACAAATTAACGCTTATGTGGTGTCAAAGAGTTTACAGTGGAAATACTCAGTAACGGTTGGTGTCTTTGAGGGTTACAAGAATGTCCTCTTGGATTTGAACACTGGCAGCTCAGTGAAATGCAGGACTGATGATGGGAAATACTACCCAATGAAGTACAAGGAAGAGAAGCCAGTTTGTATGAAAGATTGGGCCAGAATCATCAAACTGACTCAAGAACGGCGACTGCAAGCCAAATCTCTAGATGCAAATAAGCAGCGACAGAGGAGCTCCGTAATGATTTTTATTCAAGTTCAAGGTGACCAACTCAAGCCAACTGACAACGAACATGTAAAGCAAACAACGAGCGTTATTTACTTGCTGGATCCGACTGTCAATGAGCAATTCAACATCGCCAGAGCTGCTAAACAAGTCCAGGACAACGGGAAAAATGTCAAATTGTTGGTGAACAAAATTGATGAATCAAAATGTAAGGTTCCCTGTCGCAAGATGAAAAACGGACGTGATCACTCCATCATTCAGCTGTTGGAACACTGTTTTCAAGGAGCTGCCAAACTGCTTGTGTTTTGCTGCGTCCGTCTTAACGATTATAACTCAAGGAGAACTATGATGTGAGTTACTTCATGTAGCTATTTTTTACATCTATTTCTGCAATTTTAGCTAGTTTATTGTTCATTTTTTCCCAAATTAACAATCTTTCCACTGATTTCTTTCTTTTACAAAACTTAAAAGTCTTACTTTTCATTCAACTCCAATGTATTCTGTCTAAATACTTTCCTCGATGAAAAGTGGCACATTTTCATGTATGCAACGAGCATTTTTTACCTATATCATTATGCTAACTTACTCAAATTTGGTTCATTTCAGGAATGGTTTCAATGTATCTCAGCTTCCATTCTATGGCAAAATTGGGGCCCCTTTCTGCATGAAGCGGTGTTTGCAAGCGTACACGGAAGTGAAAGCTCAGCACAAGGTAAAACTTCATTTTATTTGGGAAGAAAACTTTTAAGCATTTATTGCAGTTATGACAGGTTGGGGTATACCATATGTGTTTGATATTCTGCTTATTTTTTCAGTTTAATACGGAGCAAATGAAGCTGTGCAGCAAAATTTTGGGTAAAAAGATTGAGGAAAGCTCTCATAACTTGACAGATTCTGTTCAGCAAAACAATGTAAGTAACTTTTTTTAACTGAGCGTAAATTACTTAAAAATCAGAATGAGCAAGAGCTTGATTCAAAACAATTGGGATTTCATTTCAGTCACGTCAACTCTCCTGTCACAGCTCAGTCTCTGAGCCCAGCAGCTCGAATAGCTCACAAGTCACAGTTCCATATCTTTCCAATATTACAATTGCAAGACTGAAGCTGGAAAAAAAGAGGATGGCTAAAGAACTGGAGGAATTAAAGCAGGCTCATAAGCTCCTTATTGAAAGGTGTAACCACTTGCAGCGCCAACTTGAGGATGAGCAGAAGCGACGTGTGGCACAATGTGAAGAGAAGGATCTTGAAATACTCAAGTTGCAAAAGAAGGTGGAAAAGCTTCAGGATGAAAATGCTTTGCTGAAGAAACAACTCAAAGAAAGTGCAGAAAAGTTCGACAGAGATATGGAGGAATTAATGCGGAAACAAGAGGAGGAAGACAGAAAGATGAAGGAAGAATATCAATCGAATATTAAAAAGTTATGTGATCAAATTGAAAAGCAGAAACTTGAAAGAAACGTTCCAGTTAATGAAGCAATGGCTCCGTCGGCCCATGATGAAGTTGTTTCGGATGAACGCGATCAGGAGGGGTCCCAACAAGTTTCTGACAACAGTCAGCCTCTGAAAGTGCGCAAGAAGATGATCTTGAGGTGAGTTGAAATGAGTCAACTGTTCAACCTCTGTATTTATATGATTGTCACAAACTAAGTACTTTATTAACATTTTCAGGAGCTGCAGCAGCCTCCCAAGCGTGGACGTGGTCGTCCTTCAAAAGAGGAGCCAGCAATGAAGATTTTGTTCCTCACATATATCAGAGACATGTCTAAAACAGGAGCTGTGGAACCCAAGGTGACAAAGCTGTTGAATGAATTTGGCAGTCACGCTTTCTGGAGCAAACAAATAAAGGCACTCAAAATGAAAACATCACCCAAGGATATACATGCTCTTTCCGACTGCACAATAAAATTCAGCACGAATAAAACGGGAATCAATTGGGTTATCCACTGTCTACGTGACAGGAAGTTTTCAGAGGATCTCATCAACTTGTATGAAGCTAAATCTGCAGAAAATGCACAGACTAAAAACAGGTAATATGTGTTTTAATACAATTGTTTTTATGTGACGCATTTTTATCACTTTTATTTATACCTTTGTATTTTCTTTTTATAGGAGTGCTACCCAACAGGAACGTGAAACACGGGCTCCAAGTGGACGAGACGAACCGGTTGCGGGACCATCAGGAACCAGAAGGAATGGGGCCAAGCCTTGCCCGTTGGTCCGAAAGGATGTAAGAACAATAATTGTTTTTTGTTGAGTTCCGAGTAAAAATCCTATGATGATCATGATGATAGTAATTCTTTTTTTCAGGCACCGAAAAAAACTGGCCCAGCTTTCAACACCCGGTCAAAGGAACCAGATTTGCAGTTAGATTGGGAGTCTGTGAGAGCTGAAACAGACTCATCAGAAGATTCGTCTGGAGAGGAAAGTGAGTGAATTCTGGTCAAACTTATTATGCAATGCTCACGTCTTCATTCTTCGTTCTTCATACACATTTTTGTGTGAAATCAACCCAATTTACATTTACTTTCAGTTTTTGAAGTTTATAAAGTTATTTATTGTTCTAAATTATGTGGTGTGATTGGAGCAACGTGTAGTAATAAATAATAAACATAAAAAGTAGTATTTAGTGTATTGGTGCTAGAAAAAGTGAAAGCTTCTTTGTAAAACTTGAAAAATAAAATATATATTGATAATTATTAAGAGTTAGCTTTCCTTTTCTTTGCCATCATTCATAAAAATTACTTGTTTATTTACAAACAAACTACTCACTTCATCTTAATACCGTATCTAATTGTGAATTTGCATTTATCATTCCGTTTATCATTTCGTGTCATGATATACCAAACTACTTTTTATGTGTAAAGCATAGGGTTTTCCCCAGACTGAGCAACCAAGTGGTTTTCTCCGATACGAAATACATTCACATAATATTGACCACAGATTGGCTCTCATCCTTTTTTAATACATAGAAAAAAATGGAAAGAAGTTGCTGTCATGCAATTGTTTTAGGTTGAACACATGCTACCTTAACAAATCCAAATGCTGCTTCATCTGCCATGAAATTAACACTTATTTGCTGACAAATAAAAATGAAACTAACTCTGTCTGCTGCTTAATCTGCGGTGCTGTAATTCATTTTTCCATTGCTTTACATGCTCAAATACATTTCATTGCATTATGCACAACAAAGCAGCCAGTTTTCGAGGTACACAAATTAATTAAAAAGTAACTGACATTAGAACTATATAAGTGTTGTCAATTAAAATGTTTCGTTGCGAGTTCGCAATAATTATGCGCGATATTTGCGATACTTACCTAATATACTACCAAAACGCCAATGCTCGTACAATTGAGAAACCGTTCATCTGACGATGAGAGTAGTGTGGAGGGAAAATTACGCAGGACGTCATCCGATGAAGTATGTAGCTAAATGTATATTATCATTAACGGTTTCCTGTAAATGTGAATAATAAGACTTCAAATGCAAGCTTCAGAAGCTTTTAAATCCAAAACCAAGCCAGATTTTGCTTTATATTAAAAACTAACAGTAAAATGTCTGAAAAAATCGTGCCCAACTTCTTAGTTTAGAATAAAGTTATAGAAGCAAGTGTTCTTAACTTTTTTTCGTATTCTACTTTTCATTTTATCCTGTAACAGGTATCATGGTTTGCATAGTTAACCCCACGCCATTGAAAATTTACATGTTAAACAGTTTTCATTTAAATGCATCTTCAAACGCTTAATCTCTGAGGAAATGCCGACGAACTTTGTGAAGATGATTTTAACTGGATAGCTTTATGCAATTATCATAATTCACTGGATATTTTTAAACTTGATTGTGAGTTCCCAAATGAACTCTTTATGCGCTTTATGTTGCATATTTTGAAAACAAAGGCTTATAAGTTAGGCATCTTACAAATAACGTGTGTCAGGCTGATTCTCAAAACTCTGTTGAACATACTATAACCTTGCAAAAAATATTACGGATTCTATCACTTATTTGGTGAAATCTAAATGCAGTTTTAAACAGTCTTTCACATTTACCATCGTTTTTTGTGTTGTTGCCAATGCTGTTGTCAAGTCAATGTTGCCAAGTACAAAATTCTTTTATGCCAAAGGATTAGTATATTTTCTTTCAGAATAGCTGTTGTAACTATGCTAATGCTTTAATTAAAACAACCCAAAATAAGTAAAGTACCCATCAATGCAATTTGATTTATTGATAAGACATGCATCAATCATTTCAAGAATGGGAATGAATTATATCTTCATTACTTTTCATTAACACCAAACATGAATGCGATTATATTTCAACCAAGTGCATTGTTTCAGTGGATTTGTTTTAACTATATATTTTTTCAAGGAGTGGACGTAATCGTTAGGTACTTATTTTGCAAACATGAATATGCTTAGCTGGCATGATACGCGTGTTCCATATTTGAGTCCAAGTGATTGTGGCTTATTGGCTAGGGTGTAATACCGTTTCTTGGTCTCATGTTATTGAAATCAGTTTGAAAGCTGTTCTATTTTTGGTTGAAGCTTTTGGTAGACAAAACGTTACCAGACCACACATCAGATGCATCAAAATCTCAGGTTTTTTCAGGTAGGCATGATAAACATACATACTCCTACTTTTGGTACGGCTGCAGTAAATGCTCAGAACCAGGTACAAATACACACTAAAAGCGAGTAAACTTTTTTTGTGCATTTGGTCAGCGTATCTTTCAGCTTCATGCAGAACAGATCAAATTAAATCAGTCAACCTTATCCAATTCCTATCCCTAACCAATCCTTAGGAAATTATTTTTCAACACAGTGCAAGCGAGTTTCCTTGTTTTAGAGAAAGACAATTTGTGCCTTTGTTTTCGAATTTAATTCCATGCCCTCTGACTACTAATAATCTTCAATTTTACGGTAAAAAAATTTGTGAGGTAAGTAGAGTTATAACTGTCATTCCCTGAAACAATTTATAAACAAGTGTTAAGTAGCAGCAAGAAATGATTATTTGTTACCTTTATATTGGTAATAGGAGTCACATTGGTTTCTGTTTTTGGTGCAATTTGAACGTGTGTTAGTTGACGTAAGTGAAGTCTGGGAGGTTTCAAAAGAATTTGTGGGAAATTGGACATTGCTGTCTTGAAGATACTTCCAGAATCGGCTCTATTCCAGGGCGCGGATTGGAAGTATTGGAGAGCTGCAAATAAGTTGGTCTTTTTGGAGGCGTTTCCGGAATCGGTCCTATCCCAGGATGCGGATTGGAAGCGGCCAATAAGATCGGCTGTATAGTTTCATGATCATGATTCATGATCTCATCTCTAATTGTTATTCCAATTCTTTAAATTTCTTTCAGACTTCAAATATGAAAACATAACACACGTGAAAATTAACAGGAGAGATATCAAGGTGACTCCGATTACCACTATTGAAGTGAAAAATACTCCAATTTCATAAACAATGCGCTTCACTTTTACGTGGTTTCTTATGGTAATTTTACATGCATGTGTAGTCCTATGTATGTACGGTGTGTATGCGGACAAAGTGGGATTTCCCCCCAGATTTATGACAGACCAAACATTTATCCTTTTATCTACAATAATGTGTAAATTATTGTGTAATTCCGTATCTGCCGTCCTTTTGAATGGGGTTGCATAAATTCTTCTCAGTCCATCTTTGCTAAGATTTTCTTGTTATGCTTGTCTTGCGATTGGCATTAATCTGAACTATGTAGAGGTAAAACTATAAAGCATAGCAAATCAATATTGTTTTTTGCTGAGGCATTATTCTTTTATGGCTTTCTTGAATGAAATCAAACCCAATAATCTGAAAGAAATAGTAGGAAATACATGTAGTCGTAGTCATAAAAAATCCTGCACTTACCAGGGAATCTTAATATGCTATGGTACTATGCTCGTCGTAAAATCTCGTAGTTTTTAAGTGACACCAAAGGCTCATTAAAAATTAAAGTTTTCGTGAGTTGTACATGATCGATATGCCTGTTTTTGTTGCGGAAGATTTACATGCTTGCAACCAGGTACAGGTACAAAAAGTAAGTTCATTTTGTCTATGCATTTAGTGATGATATCCTACAATTCCATGCAGTTTTGCTCAAACCAATCCCACAGATCAATCTTTAAAATTACTCTTTTTCAAGGTGTTAGTAAATTCTTGCTGTTTTTGGGAAGGAACATTCATTGTTTCAGCTTGTAGAAATAAAATTGCATAAGTAATCACAAGCTGGGCACTCATTTCGTTTTCAGCAGGAATGTGACAGTGCATTTAGCTGAAGGAAATCATAGCCTACTACATTTTGGCAACAGAATTTTGACCTAAACATCCACATGGCTACCTATTACTTTCATACTACAAACGTACATTATCAGTGTATTACAAATCGGTGCACAGTAAAAGAATTTTAATAAGTATTATTCATAAAATTTTCTAGGTTTTTTACTTAATTGTTCCATTTGCGAAAATTCTATTTGGCTGGCTTATACCTTTAATAACATCATACCTACATTATGTTTATTGACGAGTCAGCAGCAAACTAAGGGACAACATTGACATTCGAGTGCTGTTTGATATTCCACTTTTCAAGCTGCATGTGAACAAAGGCCTTTATTATTTTGGTAGTGAAAAAAAATTTTAATCGTCGTTTTTGAGTTGTTTGTGCTCTAAGTCGTGTAAAGATTGAGTTTAAATTGTCATCAGGGTCGATTTGTTGTCTCCTATTAGTGTTTTGGGCACGGGTGTTGCTTTGTGCTACTGAGATTCTGGGAGATATTCGACGACATTGAGGAACAACTAAGACATCAAAGTGGCTCTTTTTGTGATGCCAGAATCGGCCCCATTCTGGGGCGCGGATTGGGAGTGGCAAAAAACGATAACTGACACTACCGGAATCGGTCCTATTCAAGGATGCGGGTTGGAAGTGGCCAGGTTCGACAGCTGAATAGGTTCAAGATGACTGAAGAGCAACTTTTCCGCCCCTATTTCTTTAATGTCTCTCAGACTACTCTTATTAGCAGAGTGACACAGGAGTACACCAGTAATGGCTGATAGAGTTAGTACACACAGCAAAGAGATTTTGTTGAGAAAACTGAGGAGAAATATAGCATCCAGTTCTCGTCAATTGTATAATCTGCTGCCGTATGCTCTTTGTTTCGCTTGTGTGTAGTTATGCATTGCTTTCAAAAGTCAGCACTGATGAACTGACTTCATTTTGTTTGACCATCCTTTTTTGGAAATAATTCTCCTAAAACCATGCTATTATTTTGGAACTGGGTCATATTAGTCCAAAGATCAACCAAATTCAGCTGTGCAAGAACACTTACATAAATATTTATTTGTTAGGATCAGGGTGCTCCGGGTTTTCCTCCTATGCTAGCTGCATGATTTAAACTGGTTGACTTTGCGTCATTTGTGAAAAAATAACATCAGATAATTTATCCTTTTTATTAAAGCATTGAAGGTGTTAGTGCATAAAACTTTTGCGAATTAAGGTTTTTAAGTTCCTCGTGCTCTAATTTTGGCTATACTTCGAGCTTTACGTGTGCGGAAATTGTCAACAAAGTTTAATTGGAACTGTTCCGGATATTCTTTGAATGGCAGCGTGGTAGCAGTAAAATACCGATGTTTGAAAGTTTGCTATGGTGACGTGTATGAAAACGATTTATAACTTGGTCAGAGTTGCCTTGGTGTCTCTCATTTGTACTTATTACACATGTGCTTGATTTCTGCAGTACTCCATTTTAAATTTGATTGGTTTGAATGAAGTATAAGGATATGATCAGGGCACGAAGTACAACAAGCAATATTATATCTTTTTGATAAATTCAAATTCTTTCTCAACTTCCTCATTCCATTCTCTTTCAGTTAATATCTGAGTTTGCTTATCTGAGCAACATCCGGTGTATTGTCGAATTTCATTTGTAAATATTTTTGCGGTTTTCTGTAGCAATTTATACGGTGTTTAATTAATTAATGACTTCAAGGGAAATATCAGGTCTGCACAAGTCAAAAATATGTCCATATGTTTCGTCGTCTTAATATTCAAACCACATAGTTGGCATATGCATAGGAAAGAGAGAAAGCAACAGTGACGAACACTTTATGCAGTGCGCTGTGAACGTCTCCTTTTATTTATAACATTATGTTAGTTTATAATATGGTTACATATTAATCTGCTCAAAATTTCATCTCTCAAATCCTGAAATTTTCTCAGACCGTCTTATCGCAACTTATCTTCATATTTTATCAACATCCGGGCATTTTTGTTTGACTTCCTTCTTAGATATTAATACACTCAAATAAATTATTTCCTGGTTACATGGGAAAAGTATTTTGTTAAGTCACTTTTTAGTCCATCCGCTTGTTTGTGTATCAACGTAATAGCACCTATCGGTAAAACTGGGTTAGAGTTGACTATTATATTTTTGTGTTTCACCTTAACCAGAATATCCTCCATATTCATAAGCGAAAACTGATTGGACAAGCTATTTTTGTACCATCAAGGTGTAAATACAAGGTCAAAATCCACAATGCAGTTAACCATATGAATTTACATGTTTTCTGATTATTTAGCATTACGCCGAATACGGTGTGATATGCATTTTTTATGACGTGGTTTCAAAAAAGAAGTATTACAAAAGAAACAAGCCTAACTTTGTTATTTTAATTGAACGCAGGAAGAAATTCAGTTTTTGTTCAAAGAATAGAACCTGCAGCCGTTCAATGTCAGCATATTTTTACTGGCAGACCGAAGGTAAAGAACTCTCATGAAAGTAGTGGTTTACGTTTCGAAGGCCAATGAATAGTTCCAAGATTAGATTGCTACACAGCAATGTGTTTCTCTCAACTTCCCCATTCAACATTTTTATCTACATCCGGTCTATTGCTTGACTTCCTTCTAAAATATAAGAATGCATAGCAAATAATTTCCGGTTTTCTATTTGGAACTGCTTATAATTTTAACTCTGTTCTTGTATATTAGTTGTCAGTTTTACAGTTGGTAATCCGTACTTCTTTTTGAAACCATGGAAAAACTTCTGTTATTACCTTCATTGAGGTTAATAAACAAAAAGCAGAAATTACTTGCAAAACAGAAATGTCGGATGTGTGGGTAATGTCATAGAACAACTCACAGTTGTCAAGTAACCTCAAGGGCAATGGTACTCCCAATTTTGCTACGTCAATGCAGACAAATAGGACGCCAGTAGAATGAAACAAAGCAGTCTTTATCAGCTTTCCATTGTTGTCAACTAATATGTATACCTTTTTTCTTTCAACCTACTCCAGATTTATTAGCATGTTCTTACGTAACGTTTCAAAGCAAGAATCGGGCGATGTTAGAACGCAAAGTAAAACGTTCGGAACTTAGTGTTAACAAACGGTGCTAAATAAAATTGTAAAGTTCTGACAAACTTCCTCATTCCGCTTTCCACAAACATTCCTATAGCAGCAACATCCGGTCTATTGTACAACTTCCTTTTAAGATAAACGTATGTACGAAGACAAACAATGACGTTGCTCTCAAGCACAAGACATTCATTCATGCCATCCATGCATTTATGAGGTTAATAAATTCATAAGCAAACATTCCTTATTTAAGTTCATAAAGTTGTAGGTAGGATCGGTTGCTAATATCTGGAATTTTATTGTCATGTATTAGTCATTTTATGAATTTGCGGTTTAGCCCGAGTTTTTCATATTTTTCCAAGCCATTCCTAAGCAAAATGTCACTTTTCAATCTAATTCATATAGTCGTGTAGTAATAAAACAACATTTACAAAAGCCATAAATTCATTTTTAATGTAATATTGTTGCCGGTTTTGTGACGACTCTCAGAATTATCATTTTATTTAGTATCAAGGGGAAATTGCATGTAAAATTTAAAATTTTGCATCTTTTTCCTGAAGTTTAAACAGATTGCCCGTCAAAAATGTGCTATTCAGCAGCGAAACATGCAAACAACTATTTTACCTTTATCGTTACAACTTAGATTTTCAACCAGCAAACAATTGCAGTCCCTCCCAGAAAAAAAAATCTGTTTTTTAACAAACCATCGAATTTTGGCTCGTTATTATTGCCATTAGCATGAAACCAGTTCCATTTTTGGCTAAAACCATCAGTAGACACAAGCATTCCAAAGTATGTTAACTCGCAACTGTGAGAAAAAAAAGCGGCGTGCATTTCCCTCGTAGCTCCACTGTTCTTAAGTTGCATATCACCAGAACGAAAATGTTACGTATTAAAGCTTTTTTCTCCGTTAATAATGACCAAGCGAAAGAGTCAAGTACCTAGCCTGGAAAAGTTATACAGTTGAGAATCTGAATGATTGCCTGAGCACAAAAAGTAAATAAATAAATAAATTACAGAATGTGTAAAAACGAAGTACCTTGAAACGCAATATTGTGTACAGATTACCTATTCAGTCTCATGTTTTTTCTAGATGTGATCTATGTTTATAACACTATACATATTTTTCTTGTGGTACAGCAACTCTGCATACTCATAACCAAGTGCACATAGATACCTAAAATGAGCCACATCTGTTACACATGCAGTGAAAATTTCAGTCTGTTTTGTGCAGTTCAGCTCAAACAAGCATTCTTGAGCTAGTATAAAACTTAATCGTAAGTGAATTTGCTTTTTTAATAAAATCAGAATAGTTAGCAACAGTAAAAACGGCAATGCAGAACTTGATTCCCTCAAAACTTGAACGTCATTCGAATTAACTATCAGATGTGTCTTAAATGAACTGCCGGCGTTCAATTATTTATCAATTTATTTCAAAATAGATCGATTTTTGATAATTAGTGAGGTGGTTTTGAAAAGGATTTTTCATACATTGAAATACCAAGGGTTTTCCCTCAATTGTACTGTTTGTGGAAATCTGTGATTGTTTTGCTTGCGAGTTCTACCTACACCTAATACATAATACAAATCCAACTAAAGTGAAGTTCAATCTGTTAAAAAAGTTTAAAATTGTTTCGTTTCTATAGTGCACTCTCATCTCCAAAACTAATTGTTACCCCGAGCTGGTTTTTCAATGCACATATTTACTGCTAACTTAATTGCAGTCAACCCCAATATGTCGAGTCCAACATCATTTCCTGTCTTGCTGTCAGAAACCCAAAAGCTCTCCAGCAAATTAGAAAAAGCTACTCGCAACTACAAGGTAGCAGATTCCCAATGTAAAGAAATACAACTTCAAATAGAAACGGAACAAAAAGATCGGAAGACTGCAATTCAACAGAAGGGCCGAAATGTCGCTGCGTTGGAAGAACAGCTTCGTAAGATGACGGAACAGAGAGATATGTTCCAAGAAGCGTTTATTGAGAGCGAGAGGAAGCACAAGAATATGTTTCAGTGGATGCAGGAACAACACAAGAAGCGGAATGAAGAGATGCAATTGCAGCATCAAGCGAATATTAAAGAGCTTCAAGCGGGTGTATTGGATATGCAAGTTAATCGGAGAGCTCTAGATTCTGAACCTGCTAAAAATGTCAATGTTGATCATGATAAGTATTTGCCTGAAGAGCATCCGGAAAATCTGGATCACCGCAAATGTTCAAAAAGTGAGCAGAAACTAAAGGTGAGTTAAAATTACTCAGTTCTCACGTTATTTTTCATGCTGAAAACATTCGAATCCTGTATTATTTTATTTTTCATTTTTTAGGAAGAGCCACATTCATCTAAAACATTGAAAGGTCCCGGTCGTCCACCCAGACACGAAGAGCCAGTCAAGGAACTGATTCTGGAGCACATCCAAGCAATGCCAAAAGTTGGACCAGTCAAGCCAAGGGTGGAACAACTTTTAAAGGATTTAGTCGGGGGAAATGAGAAATACTGGGAAGAAAAAATTAATGAGAAAAACTTTCGTAAATCGGGTTGGGGGGACAAAAACCTTTCCAAGTCAGTAAAAAAAATCTGCATGAGGAATGAAGGGAGGGATTTTATTGCACAATGTCTTCGCGAAGAGAGATTTTCGGAGGCTTTTGTCATTCGGTACACAAATAGAGCTGCAGAGGTGGCAAAGAGAAATTACTACGTACCTACTACGGGTTTTTAAAAAAACTATGGGCTTTTAGAACGAAACATGAGTCAAAGTGAAAAAATTGCTAAAAGACCACCCCGTTCTCGGTTTGTGAGAAATCATTTCCTTACTTAAGCTAAAACATATATGTTACATAAATAATTTGTGCTAAAATCAAGTTTTTAATTGAAACACTTGAATAATAATCGATTAAAACCACAATCGTCATGTAAGTACTCTCTTCTGTTGCTTTAATTTTGAAATTTAAAAAAGATGATGGAATAAATTTGAAAGAAATTACTTCATTTTCCCTTACATTTTGTTCAGTGTTTTGTTTCAACTCATTAAGGCTTCCAGTTTTTTGAACGAGTATGGAGACTGTTTAATGTCTGCAATGTTTTAATTTGCCACAGACAGCGAATACGTAAGCTGTCTCTTTCTTGTGGTATTGCATTCATTTATCGTAGACGATACAAACGATCATAAGGTATATCTCCGCTGTGGGCTCGCAAATGAGTTGAAATACACTTTTAGCGTATAAAAATTAAACCATGACAGTGGAAGCGTTTCTTCGTTGTATTTCAGTTGTTCAGCGGATCTATGAAAAACACATGCACAGTAGCAAAAGTACTAATTATGTTCAAGGAATATCTAGTCAGAATTAAATACAAAGCTAAAAACCCCCAGCAGAATTTTTTTGTTAATAGGAACGAGCGTTAAATTATGTGTGCCACGCTAAGTGTAAATAACATGTGACCAACATGATGTTTTTACTCTTTGACCAGCCACCACCAGTGTATTATTAGCAAAATGAGCAATTTACCGCAAAATAGCAAAATAAAGTTTTTCATGTGGGACTATTTCTTGAGGATTGTCACTTCAAATAATATACTCCAATAGTTCTAAATAATCGTCCTGTCACCTTGGGTAGTACTTCCTTCCACAAATTTCAAATTATACAAAGAAATGTTAATTCCAGTGACATTACGTAAAAGTTATGGACAGGAACAAGGAGTGATGCTGAAATAATTATTTGTTTATTGAAATTTTGAACAAACTGATAATTAATAGTGTCCCAGTAGGTATGCTTAGCCAATTTGGAAAATTAATCATATTTGCAGACATGATTTGCGTTGAATCTGAATTTGTCAATTCAACAAAAGCCTGTCATCTCACTCCTTCTCAGCTCAATGAATAGGAAGTGTTACTATGTTGCACTGCTTTCTATATTTTCAATCGGCAGAAAATTAAACAAATACCAGCTAGAAACGACTACTTTAAATTTGTTGTGAGAATTGCAAAACGTTATCTAGAGAATATTAAAATATCCTAATTTCCCCAACGGCTGTTTGAAAGTGGAGCAGATTGATAAATGAGACAAACGAGTAGCTCTCAATGTAACAGAAGTCCCTTCGAATTGTAGATTCATTCCAACTGAGAGTGGAGCCGAATTAGAAATTCATTCAAACGTTTAGCTCGAAGAAAATCCTCCACACAGCTAGATAGATCATCCCAA
This sequence comes from Orchesella cincta, assembly GCA_001718145.1. Classification (NCBI taxonomy): domain Eukaryota; kingdom Metazoa; phylum Arthropoda; class Collembola; order Entomobryomorpha; family Orchesellidae; genus Orchesella; species Orchesella cincta. The sequence continues at coordinate 25,099 of LJIJ01002413.1, forward strand.
TAACCCAAGGAATCAATATATTTGGAAAAAGCATTAGGGAGAGAGTTCCACTTACTCAGAGCTAGTTTTGAGAAATCTCACTAACATGATGAGTTTTCTCTTTCAGCCATAAAAAATCAGATAACGACGTCTTGGCACAGAGGTCAATCATCATTTCTTAAGGGAATTTTGTTGAGCTATAATACATATTCTCACAAACAAATATTTTTCAATGCTTCTTGTTGAAGGTGGCTTTATTTGGATGACTTGCAGATGGTTAGTAAAAGGTCAAAGATATTCTTCCTTCTCGTGCTAAAGACTGACATGACGTTTTATACTTAATCGCAAGTAGCCCCAATTTTCCGTTACGTTGAAGTATGAATGAAATATTACATTTTGTCGAGAAATTTAAACTTGGGAATATTTTATTGAAAATATATCCCTTTGTATCTTATCTTTACGTATTAACTGCACTCAATAAGGAATCCCTTCGTGACCCAATCGCAATCCTCCAAATATTTCATTAAACAATCTGGATTCTGCTGCTTTCACCGCTTTTACCCTTTCACCTGCTACGTTTATAGTTGAATACATTTTGAATGTTGTCAATAACAAGAAGCTGTCCTTGTTTCATTTATAGAAATAATAGTAATTGCTGAATTATGCTTCCACGATATGAGCGATATCATCTAACAGAACCTGTATGATTATGCATTACTTACGTGTGACGATTCTATGCGAGCTCTTGTGCTATCTATATAAAAACGATGTTTATATTTTATTTTCGGCGTCTGTATCAATAATTAAATAGTTGCTCGGTGTTGCTGAAATTTGCGTTCCGATAATTTTCCACATGATTATCTAGGTGATAACTGAAGAGTTTTTGAGAACTTCGAAAAACCAAGCACAAAGTTCAAGAAACCGAAGACTAACAACTTTAAATAAATTATTAAATAATGTACTATTTACTAGTAGTTCAAGAACCTTTAAACACTATTTAAAACGTCTTGCATGTCTGCCAAAACTTTGATACTCAAGAAAATGCGCGCACATTATTACATTATGATTGGTTTTGAATTTTTTGTTGAAAATTTCTTCGTCTGCGGTTTCAAATTTTGGGTGGGTTTTCGAACGTTTCAAGAAACATAGCTCATGGTCGCTAGAGCACCTTACAACACATAACATGTGCCCACTTAAACTAAAAACCAGGCTAACACCAAACTTCCACACTTACCAAAATTATACTTCCAATTTACGTTTGTGTTTATTTTAACTGGAACCGCGAGCAAAAGATTTATCGTGATTTCAATGGAACCAGCATACGCTAAAAAAGTTAGCCACCAGTGAAGAACAAAAGAATGGAGTTTGGAGAACTTGTCGGCCAGGGGGGACCAGCTTTTTTACATAGCGCTCCGAGTTCTCTTCAAACAACATGTGTTCTGTGAGGCACAGATTTGACCTTTCCAGAACGTCTGACAGCAATACGTTCGAAACAACGAAACAAGAATTTTCAAAAACATTTCAGTCATTGACATGTACAAGGTTGGCTTATAGCATTAAAAGAATAAATGCGAATTACTGTGCCTTCCGAACAAAGAACAATCCACCTGTATTGTTGACATACACCAAGATCATAACGCCCAAGCTGTAAATTATGAGTGAAAGTAGCCTACTGGGAGCCATTATCCGGGGCGAATAAGTCGAACCAACGCCACATAATCACAATCGCAACAACTAGTGATGCTCATGTGTAAGGTGGGGTGGGTAGGATTATACTGTAGTACCAACACCTTCATGCCTATGTCAAGCGACAACGCGCCAGGGTGAACCAAGATAAAGTATATACCCATTCTGGCTACCAAGGCAGGTAGGAAAAAGCGGTAAAGAGTAAGTCGAATCATGATGAAAACTGTGGATCGGCAAGACGCTAAAGAAAATGCGGTCCATAAAATGAGCCGAAACATCGAAATACTTTACAAACTAGTCTATATGGACGACAACGGCATAAAATGGCCAAGGATATGTCAACTTTGCGCAAATGGCCATCCGAGAAAGGTCCTAAAGAACGGTCGTGGAGAAGGCACCATGCCACCGAGCCTCAACAATCTATCTAAAGTGATGGACGCCTTAAAGCAGCCAGACCATCTGCCTAGGGGTGTGAGTAGTGGCAAACTGAACGGATGGTCCGAAAGTAAATATGTGAAGGAGGACTGAAAGCAAAACAAGAGGCAAGGGAAATGGTCGTGGCTCTACGACGGGTTCAAGAAAACTGAACGGGATGTGACGAGCTCGTGCATGGTACCCGCCACGGCAAACCCTC
>LJIJ01002414.1:0-27389 GCA_001718145.1 Orchesella cincta
CGGAATATTCGCTATATAAATGCGGCTCAGTTTGTACAACTTGTGTTTGCCGCTTATTTGTTTTGTTTTTTTTGTAGAACTGTCCAAGAAGGTTGCAAAATGGATTGCAGGAAAAAAGGCAACGCTTGATTTCACATCTTTAAGTGGTAAGCGTTGCCAGCATGCGCTCAGTCTAATTGCGAAAATGGTTGGCATAATCATCAATGCCTCACAATATAATGTTCATCTGAAAATGTTTTGGCTAAATAACTTTGATTTGTATCTTTTGGATTATGATTGTTTGTTAAAACGCATGCAAATGCATGTGTAGTGCTTAATATTAGGACAAAACAGTTTCATTTTGACTCCATTCTCAAGAAGAAGAAAAATCTGCAATTACAGGTGCTGGTTGCCTGATGAATGATGAAGGTATAAATCTATTGTTCATTGTATTCCCGTGATAAAAACTGATCAGAGGATCTTGCTAATTATATAAATTTTTAAAGAAAGGAAAGAGTTTTATGTATATATTATTTAGAAGAGAAGCAAAACTTTTGCAAGAAATGCAGCGTTTGCCCGCTTCACCACAACCACGACACTCATTCAACTGGTGATCATAGTTGATCTTGTATCACCACTAAAATAACTTGGTTTAGAGCCCACAATTACGTTTATTATTTAATGGGTCAATAATACTTGCCATAATATCATAAATACTTACTTAGTTTAAGAGTACTAATTATAACTTTTAAAATCCGCATCATTTCCTTTCTACATGGCTATAAACACTGTAGCTCATCAAAACGTAAGCGACCTAACCTCGTCCTAAACCGCTTTTTTTTTAAAATTTTGCAAAAAAGAGGTGGGTTATCGTCGAAACTGGCAAAAATTCAAGCCAACAAAACACACAACGTTATTATGACAAGCTTGACCTACCTATTCTATTTAGTAATGCATACGTAGCAATAGTAGCTGTATAATGATAAAAGGGATTTTTCATGGTTTGCCAAAAAACTGGCATCTCAGTTAGGCACTATTTTCTTTTACACAGTAAGCTCCGTGCCCATTTTTTAAAAAAACACCAATATATGATAAACCTAGGGCGACAAGCTTCCTTAGGCAGAAGGAACTTGTTCAAGGTATCATGAATATTTGCTCTTGTCTCCAGAAACCTCATCATGGAAATCATGGCAACAAAAATATCCATGATGGTGAAAGGTGCTCATTGCGAAATGGGATTGGTTTATGAAAGTATAGCCGAGAGAACACGCTATATGGCCAGCACGCACTGTAATGGTCTTTGTCCACCAGAGGAAGACATGCATGAAAATTAATGTCGCGAAAAGGTTAAGCAAAACATGACATAAATTATATACGGGCATAAGATATTATGCTAGATTCCACTCCGCAATTTCCAAGAATATATAAAACGACTAGTTGCGTAACCCAGCTTTCACACAGGCTAAGTACAAATCTTGTTTGCTCTGCAATCGTGTTCCCGTGCACGTAGACTATTATAAAAATTCGCGAACTGGGACTTTGATACTGACTTTTCAAGTCATCAACACTATGTTCTGGATTTCGAATTACAGGTAATATATATAAGTATGATATATATGTAAAAATTTGCAAAAAGGATGCCTAAGCAACAATATTGCTGTATGCTAATGCAAATTCTAGTTATATCTCGGTAAACCGGTTGAACTCCGTGAGGTAGTGGCCTCATCCCAGTTGTATATTAATTCAAATTTATCGAGTTGCACACGCTGTACATGCGAATAGCGTTCACATAAACATTGTAACGCGCTGTTTCAAACACAATTTCAAAATTCAGTTCCTCTGACGCAGTTTCCTTCAATTGAGTACTAGGAGAAATCAACTTGAAATTTTATACACGACGCATTGTGTAGTCGTTGCCGCGTGTGACTCCTGCTAATTGCAAAAATTGGCGTTTCGCCGTGCCACTTTCAGAATTTGTAGTCAATCAGTCAGTAGTTAGCTAGACGCTTATATAATACTAGCACAATATTCAAAGTTGAACTGTGTTTAATCCCTGCAATTAACCTAGATATGTCAAATTGATCTGCGTTGGGTCACGCCAAATAAAAAAATAGATGATAAGAAGGCACCTGATGCTGCTCTTTCATAAGATTCTAAACCTTAATAAACATACTTTATGATCAATGGAACATGGAGAGATTTTGCAACTTTTGTTGTTTTAGACATCAAAATTACAAACCTAAACTTTTATAACCTTTTTAAGCATAATAAGACTTTTAGTCGGAATTATACTTTTAAGCGGGAAAATAAAATAGTCAGTTTTTTCCGTTGTAATGTTAGGGCTTATGATTCATTCACATACAGATTACCGGAGACAAAAAACTAGATTCGCAAAACACTTAAATCCACGAGGGCCAAAGTTAAGGAGAACAGAATTGACTCCAATATGCTAGATCAGAGGCCAATGACGGCACATCGCAATTGTTAGGTGGTAGAATAATAAAGGTGGCTCTTAATCAGCAGATCGTCCGCAGCCATGCTTGCTTGGACGTACTACTTAATTATTCAGAATGAAATTTTACAAATGCAAATGCAAAACTACCTGTTTGTACCTCCAATCATGGCGTTGCTACATCAAGAGTAGTATTGTTTTAGCACAAGAACGCGATTTAATCCATGGTAATAAACTGATACTAAAGTTTGAGTGAATGTCTACCCGCGAACCATAGACAGACATGACTCTTCATTTTGATAATTTCTATGTAGGTTGAATAGGCATTAGCCTGAGACTCTTGTAGCAAAATTACAAAGAATAATTGTACAGAAACTCCTTCTCAAGTCCACCCTCTCATCTCCATTTAAGGAGGCTTAAAACCTATGTATACAACATAGAGAAAGAGACTCCATAATCCAGAGAAATGTAAAGAAACTCTACATCAAGAGTGGTGAGGCGGTGTTGAATGATTGAAATGAGCCTCTGTTTGTTAGAAACAGGTTAAGATAATAAACATGCTTCCTTAAAAAAATGAGCCACATTTTTCGGCACCATAATTTACACTCTTCCAATTAATATTATATTATCTTCTATAAGACGTTATTTTCTTTTCTGCGGAAATGGTAGGACACATGATGACGCAAGTATGAAGCTTTCCATCGTTCGCATCAATGTTCATCCTGTTTCATTGTCAGTATCTAGAACTTGTACCTCCTAACAGAACACTCCGGAACATTAGCCTTTAGCACGTGATTGAATTACTTTTGGCAATCAAGTCTAGTTCTAACTTCAACTCATTTATAGTCAGCATTATTACTCGCTGATGTGTTACATTGTAGCTAAAATGCAGGCTCATTTTCTTGTAGATGCAAGACTGGGATCGCAAATGCACACAAACTAATGGAAATCCTAACAATGAGAAACACTTTAGCTAACTTTTATCCTTATCCCAGTGCTGTATACTCTGGTCGCTGGTCATTACCAGAAAAGGAGCTATTTTTTTGCGAAAAAAATAATCATGCATAAAGTTCATTTACAACACGTTAAGCGTGTTGTTTCTGCTTTGCATTCACAAACAAGAATCTATCTTACGAAGCAGTATATAATAAAATTGTTGGTTCGACTATAATGGAAAATGTGAAGAACACAATCTGAAGAATTTTAGGAATCTGTCATTCTAGCATTTTATATGCTCACGTTAGCGTAACCTTTGACCCCAGAATAAACGCTCATCCTGTCCGAATTTGGCAGAGCAAACCTATCAACTGTTCTTTGCATAAAAATACTAAATATGTCTTGAATCGTGAATCGTAGCTTTAGCTTAAGTGCTGATCTAACATATCGTAAGATATTAGCTTTGTCAGAAGTTGTCAATACGGGCAAGATTCATTAATTAGCTGTCTCTCACAGTATTTTTTGTGCTCTAAATTGAAACCTAATAATGAAATTCCATAATACGTTTCCTGTTTCATACAGCAATTCCAAGTGCATCAAAAATTAAGTGTACACTCGTAAGTACACCAATGTAATGAGCAGCGGGGACGGGGTTCATCAAGCATCTAATGAGTCCATCCATACCAAATCATATATAATGGCCCTGCATGGAAGCAAAATGCAATCGCGTAGTTTTCATAATTGGCGACAAAAGATTCTCATGTTAGCGTTCCCGACTATACTATGACAACCTACAATCGTAATCCACCCAACTGGGTTGAGATATCGATATAGCACTATATTAGAACCCAGTGAATATATTTTAAGCGTAAAACTACATAGATGAGTGTACAAGTAAAACCACAGAATGGAGTGCAGTATGGCGCTTAAATTCCAGATAATTTGGTATGCCAAACCAAAAGTTTTTTTTGTTCGATATGAATGCATTCTTGAAATCTGTTTTTAGTTACAAGTGCCGGAGAAATTACGAAAGCGAAGAAGAAAAAAGACAGAGGAAGGAGTGGAAAAAAACGATACGGTAGCAATTTTTTTGTACGAAGAAAGGTACTACTACTACAACTACTTCTCTTTCCTTCATCCCCTGCCGACTTACCTCTTTCACGGGAGATTTCAGATGCTGCGTCTTCATTCTTGATTTTTTCAGGCATAATGTTACTTCAGCTCTGTTCTGTATAAATTACTTCACTGCTACAGGTATCATAGAGATATGGGTGAATATCGAACTGATACTTGATATACTGCTTACAGCTACATCGGCAAAATTGGTCGTTGAAATCATTTGCGGAAATAACTTAAGGAAGGTCACTTGGTATTGCTGATGATAAATTCTAGGGAATTTCAGAGTAATTATGGGATCAGATTGGTATAAGGATATATGAAGGCGAACTATAAATTAAACGTCAGCTAAACACAATTGCTTCCATCTTCTAACCTATGTCCTCACGAAAACGCCAACTTGTGAGAGCCGGGCTAGACACATGCATGTGCAAATTGCAGTCTGAGGTCCTTCTACACAAACATGCATAATAAATACTTTTTTGTATATACTGAATAATAGTCTCAGATGACATAGTCTAGCATGTCTTACTGAATCTCTTGTCGATCTTATGAACAATGGACTCTATACAGCCCACTAATTAGTGAACTGCGAAGGAAAAAACGCCTAAGCCATTTAGGTCCATAGACAATATTGGCGATTATGGCACTTATCTCCTTCGTGGCTGCGAGACGTGTCACTAAGGAAAGACAAACGCCTAAAGGTGTTTTTTCAGGTCGGCTCATAATTATTTATTTAGGTAAAAGAATATTACAATCATGCGCAAGAAGCCATATTCGCTTTCAGATATCGGTGTAGCGATATCAACTCAGCATAAAGCTGACGCTAGCTCATTCATCATCACAATCACAGTGAAGTTATTGGAGGCAACTGTATTTGGACAGTAGGTAGACATGATATGTTCAAGTCTTTAAGTTGTTCTCCCAGCAACCGCGGACTAAAGCTGAAGGAAGAATCTAAGGGCCTTGGCAGCTCTATCATGGGATAGTCCGCGTCCATGACAATGCGATTCTATAAAAGATTGCATAGTTTTAATCAATCATAAATATATAGCATTTGACTCATCTCCGAATGTAATGACCCGTTACACATATTTTTTAGCGGGCCTTGGTGACGACTTGTGACTAGAAAACGCTACCAGATAATGATAAGACTCACAATATCTCTAAATAGACCATTCAGAATTCACAATATGTAACTGCGACTAAGCGACATAATTACCGCGATCAACGCAAACGCAATACGGCAGCAGTACGCGATACCTCCGCGGCGAAGCACTATCAAAAGGAGCAATACGCACAATAATGAATCATTGTATATGTTTTTATTCAAACATCAAAAGCACGAGAAGCTCACTTTTATTTATTTAAACGCGTATTTATTGATCTGAAATGAAAGCAAAAATAAAATCCAAAATCTGAAGAAAAAGAGTTTTTTCAAACCGTTTCGCAATATATAGTTTTTTTAAAGGTCTTTATGGATAACAAAACGAATCTAAGGACTGAGTATGTGGCTGTGATTCTTTTTTTAACTACCGAATTCCAAACTAAGAAGAAGGAAACAAAACCATGTGAAATACGACTGTCTGCGCCTATGTTGGGTTTTTAGAGAGAGAGAGAGAGAGGAGAGGAATTTAACGTAAAGGTGAACTGTAACGGTGCACCGACTCAGTATTCACTTTGTTGTAGGTAATGTAAATAAGAGTTCATAATAAAGAGTATTGAGGAGAGATTAGGAACATACCAAACGGTTGGAGCCTGAGGGTTATAATATCCTCTCAGAGAATACTTATATCATAGTATTTACACAATGTACTGACAGTCCTTAAATCCAGACTTCAGTCGATATCATCGTATAGCAGGCAGATTACTTGCATCAAAGTTTACGCGAGAGCGTTAGCAAACAGTTACGATTATGGATTCTTGAAGGAAAAGTCACCCGGATGAATACTATTCCCCGAGAGAATGTGTTGACTAATTGCGATACTTACCTACCACCTACTGTTATCATTCCTAGTGGTGTGCGAGGTAGTGATAGCTACACACATGGAACAGCGAGAGGTCCCGTGATACTTCATCCCAGTATACGCAGAATCTAACTAAACTTACTAAATACTAATTAGAGTCTGATATGTGACGAATTGGTCGCAGATGAGCACAAATTTGTACGCAGTGCACCAGACAAGTAAAACCATCGCTGTCTCTCATCTACAGCACAATAATTTAAACCACTCATCTCACCATTTAAAATGCACTATACATGAGACAGTAATCGAGAAAACAATCTCTTATAAAAACGATCTCTATAAGAAATTATGTTTCATTACTCTATGATAACCTACTATAAGATGCAGTTGCTACACCGGTAAATTTTATTGTGATTATTGAAGCTCGTGTGAGGCTAAGTTGTCAATTCGCCATGTCTCGATGAATTTATCTGTGAAATCTTGCATAGTTGCATAAACTACTTTCGAAAAAGCTACATAATATGGTAGTAGTAACGATATAAGAATATGCAATTAATAAGCTGCTGACATATTAGGTAAAGTCGTTAGTTCCGGGACTAAGTAACAGTTTTTATAGCGCTGCAAGTACCGCGCAAGTCATTGGTAGATAGCCGGTTTTCTGTAAAATATAATGAAAGTTTCTTTGAAGGATGGCAGTTTTGTAAAATTGGTTATAAGCACACGAAAAGATTAAAATATTGGTCGATACACCGTCAAATTTAAAATATATTAGATCACATTTAAATGCGGGCACATAGCAAATATATATCAAATTTTCGCCTGACGAGAAAATTTCGTCCTGGGTCATTTAAATATACGCTGTACAGAAACCTTGATTCGTGCAGCATTTGTATTACAAACGTATACAAAATACAAAAATAACGAAGGTGATCTGTAAAGCCAGCAGGTACTGAATTTTGAGTAGCTTCTAGCCAATAGAAAGGTATCCGCAGTCTTATATAATAGAACTTGCTTCAGTAATAATAGGTCGTGATTATCGAGCTCGAGTGATACATCACGATTTTTTTATAAAGCCAGCTATTTTAGTCATACAGGACTGACAGGTGTCCTTCTGTCTCGTAATTAGCATATCCCTATAATCATTGCCTGCCTGTTTTTAATGGGTTTAGCGATCACTAACTGTATATACATCTTTTGACCTTATGTAATGGCAGCGGCCGTCTGCCTAACTGGCCCTTAAGAGAATAATGTTTTATAGTTCGCGCTACGAAACCGACTGCATTTAATTAATAAAAATTGCGACATAAAAATTGACTTATCTACATCATTCTTTACACCACCACGGCCTACGCAGCTGTTAGCTAAGAAGATGACTGCATGGTAGCCGGGTGCTCGATTCTATGCGTTTTTAGAAGGAAGATCCAAAAATTTTTGCTGATTTTCTAAGCATTTGAAGACCGTGTCTGGCGGAAAAAATCCTGCACAATTCCTCCGGATTTTCTTTCAAGTAAGAAATGGAGCACCGCGCGCTGGAAATTTCTATAAAAGTGTCTGCGTCATTAAATAAAACTCGGCATTTGATTCTCTGCGTCGGCAATGCCGCATCACCCGCTAAACAACTGCAACCCTGCTCTGCCAACCCAAACGCAATGGTTGGAATCATTGCATCGGCATTGTTACTAACTGGGATCATAACTGTCGGGTACAGCGCGCGCAATCTAAGGTTAGTAGCAGCGCTTTTATAAAGCCAATTAGCTCGAACTTCGACGTAAAATGAGACGTGACAAACTTCGCGGGGACCAGTGTCGGCTGGATATTTTTGCCATTGACGCGGCTTCCTTCAGTTTGCGGGCCCACATACATTGCATGAAATTCTTTTGCACATTTCATCAAGTGTAATGTGACTCTTAGTCCTGGAAATTGCATCTTGGAGTGACAACAATCGCTTGGGGCCATCTTCTGTAAGGTTCCAATCCTGAAAATATAAAATATTAGCCACGCCCCACAAATGTAATTGTTTTAACGTTTGCATGAGAGAGAGAGCGAAACACAGTAATTACGCCAACGCAAAAAAGGCTTCATGTTGGGGTGGAGTGAGACTTACATGCAGTTTCATTTGCCTCAGTTTCATAACGCTGATTTTGCAAGTAATGCTGCAATATCCCAATGCAGCAATCTGATATGCCACTACGGTCCGCATGAGTTCGTTTCTTCGGCCTTTCGCGTTGGCGTAATTACTGTAGTTTGAGTTGTGGAGCGCTCATGCAACGATAAAACAATTACATTTGTGCTAATATTTTATATTTTCAGGATTTGGAACCTTACAGAAAGATGGCCAAGCGTATTGTTGTCACTCCCAAGATGCAATTTCCAGGACTAAGCAGTCACATTACACTTGATGAATTGCAAAGAATTCATGCAATGTATGTGGCCCGCAAACTGAAGGAAGCCGCGTCAATGGGCAAAATATCAGCCACACTGGTCCCGGAAGTTGTCACGTCTCATTTTACGTCGAGTTCGAGTAATGGCTTTACTAAAAGCGCTGCTACTAACCTAGATAGCGCGCGTGTACCCGACAGTTATGATCCCAGTAGTAACAATGCCGATGCAATGATTCCAACCATTGGCGTTGGGTTGGAGAGCAGGGTTGCGTTGTTAGCGGATGATAGGGCATTGCCGACGCAGAGATCAAATGCGAGTTTTAATTTAATGACGCAGACACTTTTATAGAAATTTCCAGCGCGCGGGTGCTCCATTTCTTACTGAAAGTCCGGAGGAGATGTGCAGGAATTTTTTCCGCAGACCGGTCTTCAAATTGCTTAGAAAATCAGCAAAAATTTTTGGATTTCCTTCTAAAAACGCTAGAAATCGAGCACCCGGCTAACCAGCAGGTCATCTCTTAGCTAACCAGCTGCGTAGGGTGCGTGGTGTAAAGAAAATGGATGTAGATAGTCAATTTTATGTTCGCAATTTTTATTAAATTAAATGCAGTCGGTTTCGTAGCGCGAACTAATAAAACTATTTCTTAAGGCAGTTAGGCAGACGGCCGCTGCATTACATAAGTCAAAAGATGTATATACAGTTAGTTGATCGTAAACCCCAATTAAAAACAGGCAGGCAATGATTAATAGGATTTGTTAATTACAAAAGCGCTTTATGTAGGTACTAGTAGGCCTTTATGAAAATATGTATATTACCTATACAGATAAATTAGGGAAAGTTCATTATAAAGACTGGATACCTTTCTAGGTAAAGTACAAATTCAGACTGAGTACAGATTCAGACTTGTTATTTTTGTATTTTTATACTTTGTAAATACAATGCTGGAATCAGGTTTCTGTACAGCGTAATTTAAATGGACCCAAGGACGAAATTTTCGTGGGAAAATTTGTATATTGATGTGCCCGCATTTAATTGTGATCAATATATTTTAATTTTGTATCGACAATTTTAATCTTTGGTGTGTTATAACCAATTTTACAAAACTGCAATCCTCAAAACTTTCATTATATTTTACAGAAAACCGGTTCTACCAAGGTACTTGCAGCGTATAAAAACTGTTACTTAGTCGGAACTAAGACTTTACCTAAAAATGTAGCAGTTTCAATTTGCAATTTTATTAGTTACTACATATTATGTTAGTTTCGAAAGGTAGTTTATGCAACTATGCAAGATTTCCAGCGCGAAATTGCACTTAGCCAAGAAGCTTCATGAAACAAAAAATTACCGTATACAATGCATCTTTGTAGGTTATCATAGAGTAATGAAAACAATATATCTTATAAATCGTTTTATAAGAGATTGTTTCCATTACTCTATGATAGGTTTTATTTAAGAGTTTAATTATTGTGCTGTAGATGAAAAGGTGATGTGCTAAAAATTGTGCTCATCTGACCATCGTCACAGAATCAGATATAATTATTATTTAGTAAGTTTAGTTAGGATATACTGGGATGAAATATCCGGGACCTCTCGCTTCCATGTGTGTAGCATCCATTGCTGCACACAAGAATGATAACAGTAATTAGGTTAAGTTAGCAATTAGTCAACACAATTCTTCGGGATAGTATCACCGGGACCTTCAAGCATCCATAATCGTTGTAGCGTCAGTATCGCTGCATACGAGAATCACTGAAGTCTGATTTAAAGGAATGTAGTACATATGTGTAATATATGTATATATTCTCTGGAATTTAACCAATAGCTCCAACACGTTTGATGTCTAATATTTCTTGCAAAAATAATAATTTTGTTTTAATCCTCAAACAAAGTGATACTGCTACACCCTTACAAAGTTCATTTAACGTTAAATTATTGTAAACTGTTTAATAAATCAAAAACCCAACGTTCTCTGAGTTCGTATTTAAAAAAAAAGAATCACAGCTCAGTTTTTGTTGTTGGAATATTAAAGCTAAAAAAATATATTGAAACTTGAACAACTTCTTTTCTTCAGATTTTGATTTTATTTTGCTTTCTTTCAGATCCAAAATAGCGTTTAAAATAAAATAAAAGTACCCTTTCGTGTTTTGATTGTTGAATAAAAATATACAAATGTTGTGCGTATACTGCCTTATTGATAATGCTTCGCGCGGAGGTATGCGCGTAACTGCTGTGCGTATTGCGTTGCGTTGCGCGTAATTATGTCGCTGCGCGTTTATAATCTTGATGTTTTAGGATTGATACATTATTGTAGCGTTTTGAGCAAGTCGCCAGCTAAAAAATAGTGTAAGGTATTTGAATGAGCAAATCTATATTTGATTGTTAACTTGAATCTTATAGATCCGAGCCTGGACGGACTCCACCTGTGGTGGGCCCTTGTCTTCCTCGCTTTATCCCGCTGTTGCTGGAAACTTAAGCTGACAATCTGTCTCCATGTCCAAATACAGTTTTTGCCCAAGTCGTGATGTGATGATGATGCTGGTCGCTAATGCGGATATCGCTCACGTTGGAAGCAAGGCTGTTGGCCTAATAATATTATGGACCTAAAAAGCTAGGGTTGTCTTTCCTAGTGCCATCTTGGTGGCATAAGGTCCATAGTCAGCTAGGACCTAAAGGCTAGGGTTTTCGTTCCTAGTACCTTTAGTGGTATAAGGTCCTCTTCCAAAGACATAAAGAATCAGAAGACATGTAGCTGTATCAGGCATTTCAAGCAGAAAAAGTATTTTTGCATGGAGAAAGGCTACCTGCATTGCACAACCCGCAGGTAGCCCGGCCCACAAGTGGGTTCGTGAGGAAGTTAGGAAAGGAAGCAGTTAGCGGTTTATATAGTTGCTGTCCATATCCAACCAACCTGATCCATACATTTCCTGAATCCTGATTTACATACCAGTACCTTCCTTAAGTTATTCCCCAAGATTCAAGACAATTTGGTGTAGCTGTAAGCAGTATATCAAGTATCAGTCGAGGTAGCAGTAGAAGTAATTTTATAGAAACAGAGCGGAAGTAACATTATGCTGAAAAATCAAGAATGAAGACGAGCATCTGAAATCTCCCGTGAAAGAGGTAAGTCGGCAGGGGATGAAGGAAGAGAAGTAGTTTTAGTAGTACCTTTCTTCAGTACAAAAAATTGTACCGTATCGTTTTTTTCCACTCCTTCCTCTATGTCTTTTTTCTTCTTCGCTTTCGTAATTTCATCGGCACTTGTAACTAAAAACAGATTTCAAGAATGCATTCATATCGGAACAAAAAAAACTTTTGGTTTGGCATACCAATTATCTGGAATTTATGGCATATATTCTTCAATTCATGTGGTTTTACTTGCACACTGATCTATGTACGTTTTACGCTTAAAAAATATATAGTGTATATCTATATCTACAACCCAGTTTGGGTGATGATTACGATTGTAGTTGTGCATAGGTATAGTCAGAGACGGCTAACATGAGAATCTTTTGTCGCCAATTATGAAAACTACGCGATTGCATTTGCTTCCCATGCAGGGCATTATATATGATTTGGTATGGATGGGAAATCATTAGATGCTTGATGAACCCCGTCCCCGTGCTCATTACATTGGTGTACTTACGAATGTACACTTAATTTTTGATGCATTTGGAATTACTGTATGAAACAGGAAACGTATTATGGAATTTCGTTGTTAGGTTTCAATTTAGAGCAAAAAAAATACTGTGAGAGACAGCTAATGAATCTTGGTATTGATAAAACAACTATTGACACAGCTAATATCTTACAATATGTTAGATCAGCATTTAAGCTAAAGTAATATCTTCACGATTCAAGACATATTTAGTATTTTTATGCAAAGCACAACTGAATAGGTTTGTTCTGCAAATTCGGACAGGATGAGCGTTTATTCCGGGGTCAAAGGTTACGCTAACGTGAGCATATAAAAATGCTACAGTGACAGATTCCTAAAATTCTTCAAATGTGTTTCACATTTTCCATTATGGTCGAATCAACACATTTATTATATATGCTTTCGTAAGAATATAATCTTGTTTGTGAATGCAAAGCAGAAACAACACGCTTAACGTGTTGTAAACGACTTTATGGCATGATTATTTTTTTGCAAAAAAAATTGCTCCTTCTGGTAATGACCAGGACCAGAGTATACAGCACTGGGATAAGGATAAAAGTTAGCTAAAGTGTTTCTCATTGTTAGGATTTCCATTAGTTTGTGTGCATTTGCAATCCTAGTCTTGCAGCTACAAGAGAATGAGTCTGCATTTAGTACAATGTAACAATCAGCGAGTAAATAATGCTGACTATAAATGAGTTGAAGTTAGAACTAGACTTGATTGCAAAAGTAATTCAATCACGTGCTAAATGCTAATGTTCCGAGTGTTCTGTTAGGAGGTACAAGTTCTTGATACTGACAATGAAACAGGATGAACATTGATGGAACGATGGAAAGCTTCATACTTGCGTCATCATGTGTCCTACAATTTCCGCAGAAAAGAAATAACGTCTTATAGAAGATAGTATAATATTAATTGGAAGAGTGTAAATTATGGTGCGAAAAATGTGGCTCATTTTTTAAGAAGCATATTTATTATCTTAACCTGTTTTCTGGCAAACAGAGGCGCATTTCAATCATTCAATCACCGTTCACTCTAGATGTAGAGTTTCTTTACATTTCTCTGGATTATGGAGTCTCTTTCTCTATTGTATACACAGGTTTTAACCTCCTTAAAGGAGATAAGGGTGGACTTGAGAGGAGTTTCTGTACAATTATTCTTTGTAATTTTACAAGAGAGGGCCTATTCAACCTACATAGAAATTATCACTGAAGAGTCATGTCTGTCTATGGTTCGGGTAGACATTCACATCAAACTTTAGTCTGCAGTTTATTACATGATTACAAGTCGGTTCTTGTGTAAAGCAATACTACTCTGATGTAGCAACGCATGATCCGAGGTAGGAACAGGTAGTTTTGTATTTGCATTTGTAAGAATTTCATTCTGAATAATTAAGTAGTACGTCCAAGCAAGCATTGGCTGCGGGACCGATCTGCTGATTAAGAGCTTTATTATTCTACCACCTACAATGGCGATGTGCGTCATTGCTCTGCCTAGCATATATTGGAGTCAATTCTTGTTCTCCTTCAACTTTGGCTCGTGGATTTAAGTGTTTTGGAATCTAGTTTTTTGTCTCCGGTAATCTGTATGTGAATGAATCATAAGCCTAACATTACAACGGAAAAACTTGACTATTTTATTTTCCCGTTAAAAGTATAATTCCCGACTAAAAGTCTTATAATCCTTAAAAAGGTTATTAAAAGTTTAGTTTTGTAATTTTTATGTCTAAAACAACAAAAGTTGCAAAATCTCTCCATGTTCCATTGATCATAAAGTATGTTTATTAAGGTTTAGAATCTTAAATCTTATGAAAGAGCAGCATCAGGTGCTTCTTATTATCTATTTTTTTTTGCGTGACCCAACGCATCCAATTTGACATAGCTAGGTTAATTGCAGGGATTAAACACAGTTCAACTTTGAATATTGTGCTAGTACATATAAGCGTCTAGCTAACTACTTGACTGATTGACTACAAAATTCTGAAAGTGGCACGGAGAACGCAATTGTTGCAATTAGCAGGAGTCACACGGGCAACGACTACACAATGGTCGTGTATAAAGATTTCAAGTTGATTCTCCTAGTACTCAATTGAAGGAAACTGCGTCAGAGGAAACTGAATTTGAAATTGTGTTTGAAACAGGGTTACAATGTTTATGTGAACGCTATTCGCATGTAACAGCGTGTGAACTCGATAAATTTGAATTAATATACATGGGATGAGGCACTACCTCACGGAGTTCAACCGGTTTACTAAGATATAACTAGAATTTTGCATTATCATACAGCAATATTGTTGTAGGCATCCTTTTTGCAAAATTTACACATATATATATACTTATATATATTACCTCTAATTCGAAATCCAGAACATAGTGTGATGACTTGAAAAGTCAGTATCAAAGTCCCAGTTCGCGAATTTTTATAATAGTCTACGTGCACGGGAACACGATTGCAAGAGCAAACAAGATTGTACTTAGCTCTGTGTGAAAGCTGGGTTACGCAACTAGTCGTTTTTATATTTCTTGGAACATGCGAGTGGAATGGTAGCATAATATCTTATGGTATCTAATTTTGTGTCAAGTTTGCTGAACCATTTTCGGGACCATTATTTTCTGCATGTCTTCCTCTGGTGGACAAAAGACCATGACAGTGCGTGTGTATATAGCGTGGCTCTCGGCTATACTTCATAAACCAATCCATTTCGCAATAAGCACCTTCACCATCATGGATATTTTTGTTCCATGATTTCATGAGAGGTTTCTGGAGACAAGTATACAAATATTCATGAAACCTGATAAGTTCCTCAGCTAAGGAAGCTTGTCGCTAGCAGTTTATTCATATATTGGTGTTTTTTTTAAAAAATGGGCACGACTTACTTTGTAAAAGAAAATATGCCTAACTGAGATGCAGTTTTTGGCAACCATGAAAAATCCCTTTTACTCATTATACAGCTACTACTTGTACGTATAGCATTGACAATATAGAATAGGTAGGTCAAGCTTGTCATAATAACTTGTGTGTTTTTGTTTGAATTTTTGCATTTTGACGATAAAACCACTCTGCATTAAAAAGTTTAGGACGAGGTTAGGTCGTTACGTTTTGATGAGCTACAGTGTATAGCATGTAGAAAGGAAATGATGGGATTTTAAAAGTTATAATAGATACCTCTTAAACTAAGTAAGTATTTAGTGATATTATGGCAAGTATTTTGCCCATTTAAATAATAACGTAATTGGGCTCTAAACCAAGTTATTTTAGCTGGTGATAAAGATCAACTATGATTCACCGTGAATGAGTGTCGTGGTTTGTGGTGAAGGGGCAAAGTGCATTTCTTGAAAGTTTGCTTCTCTCCTAAATAATTATACATAAAAACTCTTCCTTTTCTTTAAAATATATATATTATGCAAGAATCCTCTGATCAGTTTTTATCACGGGAATACAATGAACAATAGATGATACCTTCATCATTCATCAGCAACTGCACCACCTGTAATTGCAGATTTTTCTTCTCTTGAGAATGAGTCAAAATGAAACTGTTTTGTCCTAAATATTAAGCTACACATGCATTTGATACGTTTAACAACACAATCATAATCAAAAGATACAAATCAAAGACATTTGCCAAAATTTCAGATGAACATTATATTTGTGAGGATGATGATTAGCGAACATTTTTGCAATTAGACTGAGTTGTGGAACGCTTATCACTTAAAGATGTGAAATCAAGCGTGCCCTTTTTTCTGAATCCATTTCCAACATTATTGGACAGTCTTACAAAAAAAAACAAAGACAAATAAGGAAACACAAGTTGTAGCAAACTAGCCGCATATATATCGTATATCCGCAACTTTGTTGAGGTTGTCGTTGCATTTTGGTACAAGAAAAACAATAACAAGTTATCAAAAAATGGTTGGTAGCAGTGACACGCATTGCGCAGTTGCACATATCATTATCATCATTATCCAAAGTAATGCCGGCATATAATATTGTGCAGTACTGTTGTGGTGGACATCGTATTTTTGAACTTGACAAATTGTATGCATTCACTATTGTTCTTTGTGTTTTTCACACGTTCGTTCATTCGTAAGGCTTTGGCTACCTGTCATGTGTATTTTTGCAGAGAGAATATGTGACACTGAATTTGTTCGATCTCATCATGATCATTAAAAAGTTGAGAAAACACATTGCATCATGATCACACGGTGGACGCAATCTTAAATATTTTTTATTGTAATACGGATAAAGGATACCATGCAAATTTTTATTGAGATATTTCTTCCATGGTCGCGTACCCACTATCACTTTCAACCTTCGGTGACGGTCTTAGCACGAATTGGTTTTTCTTTTCTACAAAATTCTTATATATAGCAGGACGTATATTAATGATTGGTTGCGGATATGCAACTACTGTACATAAAAGTACATGAATCGGCATTTCTTGTGGACAGGTATTATTTGTTGATACCGTCTTCATTGAGAGGTTTAAAAAGGGATTTCTTTAGGAATTATTTGGAAATGGTTACTCGAAAGTATTGGGCGTTCACAGTCACTTCTACATCATATTTAATGTAATTGAATGGGTAAAATAATCCGTCTCAGATAATATACAAGTTCCGTTGAGAAATCTTGATATACAGACTTCCATGAAAATTGGTGATTCCGTTCCTACAGATGTTGCTATTTCTTAATTAACCTCGTTCCATTCTCTTGTACATGAATGCATTTTCGCGATAAATTGAGGCTGTACTACATTTTCATGGCTAATTTGGGATGGTTTATGCATAATTTATCTATTAGCTGTACATCAATTCATATATGAAGCGTGCACTGAACTAATTTCTGAACGTTATCTAGAACGCTGTACTATGCTAATCATCGAGTCACCTGCTGCAATGTTCTCATCAGGTTTTATGGGAGTGAATGTAAAAGATATGACGATTCTTACATCAGCTTATCATCACTCATTTCTGATTAAAAACTGACATAATTTAAATATATATTCGGGAGAAATCATCTAGCTGTAACGCGTATTTTTAGTAAATAGCTTCATCATTTAATTGATTATGATTGTTTCATAACATTCTTTGTTAGCCAGCAGGAGTATAATATAATAGACGTTTGTAAACAACATCGTTCAAAGGAACATGCTATGGATTTGCTTTGCATATAGCAACTTTTAACTGATATCGATATATCTTTATATCCAACCTATATTTATTCACTGGAGTCTTTTTACAACCGCGTGTTTTCCACATCTTCATCATCAATTAAAATTTATGCTCTAAAAGTTCCACGTGCACTTCCCTAACTTGGAAAAAAACTTTTCCAGACACTAAAATCCTATTGGAAGTTGTAACAAAAACTTTATGGCAGACGCGAGAAGCTGTTCTCACAAATTGATATACCATGCATGTTGAGCAGGTACAGGCAATCGTAGTAATTAAATATTAGCGTGAGTAGATATAGGTAATGCTTAGAGTGTACAATACAAGAAAGTATATAGGCGATTGTTTGCGAAAATGTTATCATCTCAAGTGGCAGGGGACCTTGACCTTCTCCAATAACAGTATTGCTTTGTAGAAGTGTACTGTACTGTAGATTATAGAGTCTTCCATCACATATGGATATAATAATTGGTGTAAATCCCAGAACCAGAAATACAAGTCAGTAGTTTCTGTCAGTCATAGATAACAAGCTCGAATGTGCAACAGTACCTTATGATTATGCCTCTAATGTAAAAGTAAATGATGAATAATAGCTATTTATGAGTTAAAAACTATT
This sequence comes from Orchesella cincta, assembly GCA_001718145.1. Taxonomy (NCBI): domain Eukaryota; kingdom Metazoa; phylum Arthropoda; class Collembola; order Entomobryomorpha; family Orchesellidae; genus Orchesella; species Orchesella cincta. Next base: position 18,270 of record LJIJ01002414.1, read on the forward strand.
ACATCCACATATGGCAAATGAGTAACGTACTGTGGCTTGTGATTGAATAGGCATACTAAGTTTTCCCTCCATCTCTCTCTCTCTCCACATTTTTTTATTAATAGAACATCAACTTTGATTGGCAGGTCATACGAGTTTTTTGTTTGAGTTTGCAAGTTTTTACTTGAAAACGGAACATCATCTTTATGTTAATTTGTTACGAGATACAGTACACATGTACAATACTACGATAGTTTCTGTTGATAATAATATTTTCTATTAGATGCACATAGGTACACAACTTGACTTTGGTAACTATTCCTTTTTAAATTGTTTACGTAGTTTACCATTCAGCCAGCTTTTTTTCATGGAAGTGCTTGGCTGGACTGAGGAAGCCATTAACAAAACGTTTATTGAGTCAGTCAGCTACCATACCCATGTATTACCTGCAAAACTAGTGGTTTGCTGGATAAATTCAACATTTCTAAGAATTATGTACCGTACTGGCCGGCTACTGATGCTCGTGTAATCTATGATATCATATCGCATGCGTTTTGTATTTAATTTGAGTTTAATGGTACAAACCCAGAAAGAAGTACGGAATCATAAATTGTTTTTGCTCGGTAGGGGATGTCAATTTATACTAGAATTTCTTGCAACTTTTTTTGTTAGTGATTTATATCACCTGCTCACTACTATAGCTGCACTGCATTTACTATTTTATGTGAAGAATAAAAATATCTCAAATGGAAACTTTTTGCAAGTAGTTATAGTTAGTTATTATTTATGTATGCAAGTAAATATTTACGTCCTCATAATCTTTTGTTTCATTCAGCTGACTGGATAAAGTTCACCTTTTGCTTTATTGTGTGTTAAGATAAAAGCAACATGTGCAGGTAGATGTTCTTGATCTGATCTGATAGATAACCTGTGGTATTGAAATATTTGTAGTGGCTAGTGTTACTAGCTTATCAGTATCATGTCTGAGTTGAAACCTTGAGGAAATTCCATTTCGTCTGACACACACTTTTCTTATATACAAAGAAATATTATACAGTATTTGTATCCGACGACACATTCATTATTACACTATTCCAAGTAGTTTGTGGCATGAAATTTATGTGTTCCGGTATTTTTACCTATAGAAATTTAGCAGTGTTTTTCAAGTTGGATGAGCTCAAGTGTTTATATCGTTACCATCTTCAAGCGTTCAAACTCATTACAAAAAATGAGCACAAGATGAGAAATAGTATAATACAGTACAAAATATACCGTATGCAAAACATACTGTTTCTTTCCTTTGGGTACATGCCAAACACGATAAATTTGGTTCAAGAATAATATGCTAGACTGCCGGGTTCCATTGAAACTAGTAAATTAATACTATGCACCCCTGTTTGAAATTCTATAATTACAAATTGAACTATAAAAATAGGGACTGCCTTGTATGTGACCAACGGGGGATCATGTTCACATACTGCCGATCAGATTAGTTGAGATGTTGCGTGAGTTTGTATAATCGTGCAGAACGCTTCATTTATAGCAAATCAAGCATGCTTAACATGATAGCTTGGCTAGTAGCATGCGATGATGGTAAGGGTGCCGCTTTGTATTCCGTTGGACTTGAAAGATAAAAAGCAGAACGTGGTGTGCAAAGTAAACTGTTGCCGTTGTTCATAAATTATGTTCGAAATTCTCAGGTGCAATCACTCATCAGACATAATCAGGTCTTTCCACTCCGTGACCATATATGGAATGCAAGTTTACTAATGAAGGAAATGCAAATGAGAACTTGTTGGCATATGGGTTACGAGAATGACAGTTTTCGGTGGCACCTAAACAACATATAAGGGGAAATAATAGGCACCATTAGTTTGCAATGACATTAACTTACATTATTTAATCTATTCATGTCGTTGTATAAATGGGTTTCGAACTGAATTTGGAATGGTTACACTATGTTCCGATAACGGAAGTATGTATTCTTCCTTTTCAAATTTAACCCACGCATTCCCCATTTGCAATAGAGAGCAATCTTGCAAGTTGAAATTGACCCTTTTATTTTTATTACTATAAATGAGGGTTTTAGCTTAGTTTCATACGTTTTTCAATAAACAGTAAACATAAATGAATGCAAACACTACTTTCAGAAGGTAGAACATTGAACATTGGACCTTCAATAAAAGTGGTAGTTCACCTGTCCATCCTCCAACTGGCAAATGTAACTGAACTTTGCTTGGTGTCTTTGTTTTTTTGTATCGGACAAAATTAGTTGTATTATAAGTAGGCTTCTTAAAAAAGGAGCGGTACTTCTTTATACAATCTTGCCACTTGCATTTATATATTATGTTTACATTACACTCATCTCTTAAGACCTTTATCCATTTATTACAAAGTTCAATGTATCCTTGTTTCTGGTCAATAGTCAATTGTTTATGGGCAAAAAATAAGGCAGATGTTGTATGATTGACTAGTACTCGTATGTTACTTTTGTTTCAAAGTAATTGACGGGAACAAGCCAAGCTACGAGCTGATACGCGTTCAAAAAATGACATAGTAATACATATAAAAACTTCTTTGTCCTGATGCCCAGCGCAGTATCAGGTTACACCAACCTCCTTTCTTTTGCGTACTCACATCTGCTGCATGAAAGATGTTTCATAAGCCCGTTTCCTGTGCTTGAAAGTGTATGCGTGTTTTCGGAGATGAGATATAGGTATGCTTACCAACTCGTTATAATGAAAAAAGCTTCTTGAAAAATAAGACTAACGATTTCCTTGTGACTTGCAACTTGTGACTACTGGAGAATCCCCATTTTAATTCTCATACTTAACTTGGGGTTCTCTGCAAGCATTGTATGTGGTTGCTCTTTTTATGTAATATCAAGCAGCTTCGTTAAACAATATCTATTGTTTCAAAACCAAGCATGTAGACATCATTGCTTAAAAAAATATATGGTTAACGCATAATATGGTTTTCTGTCACCTAAAATAAGATTGTGGCACAACTCAACTGAAAAAAGTGCGTGTAAATATCGTAACAGCCCATTCCACAAAAAATATAGCCATACACATGGAAAGGACTGAATCTGTACAATATGTGCTCACTCTTGTCTCTTCCGTGCATAAAAAATGCATCTACATTCACTTCACACATGACAGATGTACACTTTCATGCTATTTCCATTCTCCTAAAATGCTCATATATGGATGATATCATGATGTTGTGTTATTGTGGTTTGGCAGCGTTGGAGGAAAGCCCCTCGATCTCGATATATACTATAAAGTATAAAGTTGGAGGCAAATAAAAAAGTTGCTTTAATTATTAATTATTCGGACCAATTTGCAACCTCTGTCCAACGATCCAACCTCTGTCTTTTATCTGTACTATAACTTTGTAATCTTGTACAAAGTACATCTCAAGCTTACCAATATCCAAAGTACACCTTTGTCTTCTCTGGAATTCTTTCGGTGCAAGAGTAAAAGGTACAGTATTCACCAAATTCGACGCGGTTATAGTATACGTAAATATAGCCTCTATGAAATATTAGTTCATGGAAAGTTACTTGAATACGTGTTATTGACAAGCTAACTAGTGCATCACGACTTTGAAATATTTGTGTCCTGTGACAAGTAAACGGTGCGTATGATGTCATCCTATGCCGTTTGGTGAAGGACTGAATAGTATATTGTTTTTAGAAGGAAGGAATTTTGCAACTATTTACTGATGACAATTTATATTGTCGTATGAGGTGATTGTGATTACGTCTCTCCTTGTCATGTGGTTTCATTATCTGGTAAGCACTGCTCTTATCAAGTTTTATAGAACTATAAAAAATTGGGTTAGCTGATCTCTCACAAAATAAAAGCAAAAGCGTAGTAAACCGAATTCTTCTGGCTGGTTAAAACGGGAAAGTACTACTTGCATGCTTACTCATTGCTTTTTGGAGCGTATGCTTTGTTTACTTGATCATCATTGATTATCAAGGTTTTCTGTAAACCACTCTTCGGAACCATTAGTTAGTGTGTACGTGCATTTGCACTGCTTTTCTGAGATTGCATTGGTGTATGAAAGTATGTGTGTTATGCATGCAAAGTACTCTGGGATGGCCCTGTCTGGTAAGGACCTGAGACGTGGTGGCTTGACTTGTCTATCTATATATAAAATGCACAAAAAAATAAGTCTTGTTTACGTTCTAAAAACAATACAATACATCTTTTGCTACTGATCATTAAAAAATCTTAGATTCTATGTATAGCACAATTGTATTTACTTGGTCTACTACATATGCCTGCTTGGTTGAGTGGCTAAGCAATAATTGGATGACATGCAAAGTCAAAGTCAATGTTAAGTACCTAGTCTACCTGTGTATTACAGTTCTGCTCTGAATTTTGGTCATTGAGATCAAACTTTTTATTGTATTGTAATGCAAATTGATGAAGTTGAGTGCAACTCGTAATTACTGGATTCATCAACAAAAATCATTACAGCATGAAGCATTCAGGCTGTATGGTTGATAAACCAATGCGATGAGTCGGAAAATAATTGTATATAGTGCTGCTGCATCTGCAGAAGATTCTTGCATGAACGCACACTACCATCATCGCCAGGTCAATCGGAGATAATAATCAGCAGTTAGATAGGCTTTCATACATTTTTATTGTAAGCAAACCTCATCGCATCATCCTTTAACGATATCACTTGGTAGTTGATAATCGTATTTCATTTCTCTCGATTTGAAATGGCAATTTTTTTTGTTGATGATTATTAGCATATAGGTGGCACAGAACGACATGAAATATAGGAAAGCATAATATAATATTTCCTCAAAATATAATATATGCGTTTGCCAACTTGTCTCAAATAATGTGATAAGACTCGTTATGTCCGTATATTATTCAACTGGCTTGAATAATAGGAGTAGCACATGTATGAGCTCATAGGATGTAGTAGTGGATGTGGATGCTCACTTAAATAATAATACATTGCATTGCACTTGCTTGCATCCCATATAGTTCTCATCGGCAGCCTGCGTGCTGTTACACCTCTCTGAAAGTAAAAGGAAACTGACGAGCTTCCACTCGCTCAAGTTTCTATCGACAAGTTCAGTAAGGAGGAGAAGCTCTCTAAGCCAGCGTCTTCAGAGGTTGCTGTTGATTTCGAAAGCCTTTTTTTGCTCCCTGTCGTTGCTCTGTTGAGTTTGAAGTGATATTGTTTGTGTGCTATTGCAACTGCATAACATGCATATAAATTAACATAAAAGCGGAAAAGAAGCCATACCAACTTTCCGAATGAATACTTGTTGTTGTGATTGTGATCCAATTTTTTATGCTGCTTTGTCAAACCACTGGGCATATCAAGCATCAGAGAAAACGTACACCGTTAATTGACTCGCATCATTAATTGCAGCAGGTAATTTTCGTTGTTTTTCATCAATTTATTTAATTTTGTTTGTTATGTCAAAACTTGCTAGGGGGAAAACTGCCATTCATAGGCATTGGTCATGTAAAACTACTTTTCAAGTACATAAGTAATATTTACATGTATGCTTAAGATTAGTAAATGTATCTTGTTGAGTATTGCTCTAGTTTTTAAATTAGCTTGTCAACCACCAGTCAGTGTCAAACCTTTTATATTTTTAAAAATCTCATTAAAGTTTATCGATTTCATCACAAATTAAATGAACTTCTTGGCACTCCTCTGGGGAGATATTGCATGATAAGTTCAAAGTTAAGATACAGGAAATTCGCCTGGAAGGTTTTTTCTAGGTTTTCCTTCTTCATGTCAACACTGGTACTCATGATTAGTTAGTAAATACTAGTCATCATAGCAGAGTCAGTGGACCATGAATTTTTTTTCCAAGTGCTTTTAAGCTTCATAAACCTAAATGGTCTGTATTTGCATACGCATTTGTAATGTATTACGCAATGTATTTACTCAAACAAAAAATTACTTTCTTTCACGCGATTTCAAACCAAGTCTAAGGACAAAAATGTATTGTCATTGACGGTTTGAATGTCAGCAAAGGCTGTCAAAGCATATACATTTAAAAGCCACACGAGTTTTGGCTCAATAATTTACACGATCTAGGAAATTCGTATTAGGTAACCGCAACAATTTCCGAACAAAGGACAAACAATTTATATGTAATCGATCTAGAGACACAAGTACATAAATGTAGCAGGTCAGTATTTAGTTGATCAACAAATAACAAATTTCTTGCAAACTCGTGTCGGCTTTTAAATGTATGCTTTGACAGCTTTGCTGACATTCAAACCGTCAATGACAATACATTTTTGTCCTTAGACTTGGTTTGAAATCGCGTGAAAGAAAGTAATTTTGCTCGAGTAAATACATTGCGTAATACATTACAAATGCGTATGCAAATACAGACCATTTAGGTTTATGAAGCTTAAAAGCACTTGGAAAAAAAAAATCATGGTCCACTGACTCTGCTATGATGACTATTTAGTATTTACTAACTAATCATGAGTACCAGTGTTGACATGAAGAAGGAAAACCTAGAAAACCTTCCAGGCGAATTTCCTGTATCTTAACTTTGAATTATCATGCAATATCTCCCCAGAGGAGTGCAAGAAGTTCATTTAATTTGTGATGAAATCGATGAACTTTAATGAGTTTTTAAAAATATAAAAGGTTTGACACTGACTGGTGTTGACAAGCTAATTTAAAAACTAGAGCAATACTCAACAAGATAATTTACTAATCTTAAGCATACGTGTAAATATTATTATGTACTTGAAAGTAGTTTTACATGACCAATGCCTATGAATGGCAGTTTTCCCCCTAGCAAGTTTTGACATAACAAACAAAAATTAAATAAAATTGATGAAAAACAACGAAAATTACCTGCTGCAATTAATGATGCGAGTCAATTAACGCTGTACGTTTTCTCTGATGCTTGATATGCCCAGTGGTTTGACAAAGCAGCATAAAAAATTGGATCACAATCACAACAACAAGTATTCATTCGGAAAGTTGGTATGGCTTCTTTTCCGCTTTTATGTTAATTTATATGCATGTTATGCAGTTGCAATAGCACACAAACAATATCACTTCAAACTCAACAGAGCAACGACAGGGAGCAAAAAAGGCTTTCGAAATCAACAGCAACCTCTGAAGACGCTGGCTTAGAGAGCTTCTCCTCCTTACTGAACTTGTCGATAGAAACTTGAGCGAGTGGAAGCTCGTCAGTTTCCTTTTACTTTCAGAGAGGTGTAACAGCACGCAGGCTGCCGATGAGAACTATATGGGATGCAAGCAAGTGCAATGCAATGTATTATTATTTAAGTGAGCATCCACATCCACTACTACATCCTATGAGCTCATACATGTGCTACTCCTATTATTCAAGCCAGTTGAATAATATACGGACATAACGAGTCTTATCATTATTTGAGACAAGTTGGCAAACGCATATATTATATTTTGAGGAAATATTATATTATGTTTTCCTATATTTCATGTCGTTCTGTGCCACCTTTATGCTAATAATCATCAACAAAAAAAAATTGCCATTTCAAATCGAGAGAAATGAAATACGATTATCAACTACCAAGTGATATCGTTAAAGGATGATGCGATGAGGTTTGCTTACAATAAAAATGTATGAAAGCCTATCTAACTGCTGATTATTATCTCCGATTGACCTGTCGATGATGGTATAGTGTGCGTTCATGCAAGAATCTTCTGCAGATGCAGCAGCACTATATACAATTATTTTTCGACTCATCGCATTGGTTTATCAACCATACAGCCTGAATGCTTCATGCCGTAATGATTTTTTTGATGAATCCAGTAATTACGAGTTGCACTCAACTTCATCATTTGCATTACAATACAATAAAAAGTTTGATCTCAATGACCAAAATTCAGAGCAGAACTGTAATACACAGGTAGACTAGGTACTTAACATTGACTTTGACTTTGCATGTCATCCAATTATTGCTTAGCCACTCAACCAAGCACGATATGTAGTAGACCAAGTAAATTGTGAATTGTGCTATACATAGAATCTAAGATTTTTTAATGATCAGTAGCAAAAGAGTATTGTATTGTTTTTAGAACGTAAACAAGATTATTTTTTTGTGCATTTTATATATAGATAGACAAGTCAAGCCACCACGTCTCAGGTCCTTACCAGACATGGCCATCCCAGAGTACTTTGCATGCATAATGCACATACTTTCATACACCAATGCAATCTCAGAAAGCAGTGCAAATGCACGTACACACTAACTAATGGTTCCGAAGAGTGTTTACAGAAAACCTTGATAATCAATGATGATCAAGTAAACAAAGCATACGCTCCAAAAAGCAATGAGTAAGCATGCAAGTAGTACTTTCCCGTTTTAACCAGCCAGAAGAATTCGGTTTACTACGCTTTTGCTTTTATTTTGTGAGAGATCAGCTAACCCAATTTTTATAGGTTCTATAAAACTTGATAAGAGCAGTGCTTACCAGATAATGAAACCACGTGACAAGGAGAGACGTAATCACAATCACCTCATACGACAATATAAATTGTCACAGTAAATTTGCAAAATTCCTTCCTTCTAAAAACAATATACTATTCAGTCCTTCACCAAAGGCATAGGATGACATCATACGCACCGTTTACTTGTCACAGGACACAAATATTTCAAAGTCGTGATGCACTAGTTAGCTTGTCAATAACACGTATTCAAGTAACTTTCCATGAACTAATATTTCATAGAGGGCTATATTTACGTATACTATAACCGCGTCGAATTTGGTGAATACTGTACCTTTTACTCTTGCACCGAAAGAATTCCAGAGAAGACAAAGGTGTACTTTGGATATTGGTAAGCTTGAGATGTACTTTGTACAAGATTACAAAGTTATAGTACAGATAAAAGACAGAGGTTGGATCGTTGGACAGAGGTTGCAAATTGGTCCGAAAATTAATAATTAAAGCACTTTTATTTGCCTCCAACTTATCTTTTGTCAATAGGTGTTTGTTCTCAAGCAAAATTTTCGTTGAACTTTTGCTCTCTTTTGTTGTAAGCGATCAACTCAGCATATGACGAGAATAACAAACGATTCCTACTTTATACTTTATAGTAATACGAGATCGAGGGCTTTCCTCCAACGCTGCCA
>LJIJ01002415.1:0-27387 GCA_001718145.1 Orchesella cincta
ATTTATCAATGGGGAATGCTATCAAAAGCTTTGGATAGATCTACGAAGACAGCAAATACTTGCCTTTTAGAGTTTGTTAGGCTGGATTGTAGTATAGCGTTTAACGTAAAGATATGTTGTTCACAGCCGTAACCTTTTCTATAGGCTGCTTGATTTTCAGATAATATGCTGTTTTTTTCACACCATTCATTTAGTCTAATCCCCATCAATATTGTTATCAGTTTTAGACCTGTGTTTACTAACGAAATTGGCCTATAGTTGGACGGAATACCCTTGTCCCCTTTTTGTATATGGGTGACATACTAATTGTACAGAGCTCTTTCGACAAGTTCAGATTTCTGTACATGTCATTATGCTGTCTAGTAGAATTAGCCGATGCTGATTATTCAGAGCTTTCCATAATTCATTAATTATAGCATCTGGTCCAGGAGCCTTTTTCTTTGCTAGAGACTTTATCGCAAAGTTAAGCTCTTTGAATGAAAAATCACTGTCAAGATACATGTCATGTTTCTCGTAGTTGAGATATACATGCTTGTTGGTTACATTTTGTTCTTGAAAAAGTTTACCGTAATATTCTTTAAACGCATTTGGTTTAACATGTTCTGTTAATTGTAGTTGTCTAGGTTTATATCTATAAAGGGATAAAGCTCTATAAAAACTGACTTGGGTTTTTAACCTTCGTAAGGTCATTTTGTGCTTTTTCAAAGTAGGCAGTTCTCTTTTCGTCCTTAAATTTGCAGTATGAGTTTCGTTCCGCTACGTAGCGTAGTCTCAAGTCTGGTTTGATTAGGTTTGAGGCTTTACGGTAGGATTGTAAATATGAGAAGACTAACTTTTTTCGAGTAAGACATTCCCTATCGAACCATTTAGGTCCATTTACTTGTTTTGAGCTGTTTGATACTTGATAATTCATAAGTCCACAGGACTTTGCTGTTTGCTGCATGGCATGAATGAATTTTTGTGTTTCTATGTTAGGATCTGGGTGGTATGACAGAACATTGTTTAGATGATCATTAAAATCATCAGCTTTTTTCTCATTCCACACTGTGCGCCAGGCATACTCTTTAGCTCTATCTTGAGTTTTATTTAATCTGGCTAGTAAGATCGGAAAATGACAGGACTCCGTGGAGTCTAGGACTTTGAAGTCATATTCTTGATGTACTGAGTCCGAAATTATGCATAAATCTACCACACTGTTGCCGTTTTTGTTACAAAATGTATGCTCACCTTCTGAGTCTGAGGCTGAGAAGCCATTCATTACTTTCATGTCCTCGTCTTTTAATTGGTTGATTAGTTTTCTACCTCTTTGATTAATTGTGAGGTCTTTAGACTCCCTGACTATGCTTGTATTGCAGCTTAAATCAGTTATGTTAAGTGCTTGGAAGTTTCCAATTCTTGCATTCAAGTCACCAATGACAATTTTATGAGAGCCTGAAATATCATTTCGAAAAATTGTGGATATGTCTACAGTTGATGATGGAGCTAGATATGCAAATACGATTTCCATAATTGAGTGTGCGTTTGATAATTTAATTTTGACGTGTTCCTTTTCAAGTACCAGTATTTCGACCTTATAATTACATTCACTTATTGCTAGAATATACCCACCCATATACCTCCCTCTTTCTGACGTTCGTTCGGCCTTGTGGTCTATCAGCTTGTATTTTGATGTTAGGAAGTCTGATTTGATGTCTGTTGAATGCCATGTCTCACAGAGAAAGATAAATGTTGGGTTGAATTGCAGCAAATCCTGGTAAAATGTTTGCGATTTGTTGAATATTCCCTCGATGTTCCAATGAAGAATTTTGAGGTTATCATATTTAGGTTGCAAGGGTTGGCCAGATTTTCATCCAGGCAATTTTGGTGTTGTCGTGCGGAACGGAAGCATTATGACTTTTTTGGTCTCCATGTTGTAGCCGGTAATGTTTTGTGCTTTTGTCTGTTTGCACTATGAGGCGATTACCTCGGATCTTGCAATTAGAATGGGGTTGTACTTCTTGTTGTCTTTTTTTCTCTGCGTTTAGATTGGCTCGTACGATTCTTTCCTCTGGATTTAAGTCGTCTGTGATGTAATACTTTTCAGTCTCGCATTTTCTGGCTGCTTGAAGGGTTGCAATCTTGTCACGAAAGCGAAGGAATTTGACAGGAAGTGGTCTGTCTCGTGTACCAGTTTTCTTTCCTATCAATTTTTTGTAACAAAAGTTCCTTATCTCCTTCAAACTCTCTTGCTGAACATCTATCCCAGTCCATCTGGAAGGAAGTAAGTATTTCAATCCGGGAAACGCGGCGTAAATATCAATGCCAAGATTTGCACTTTTGTTAAACCTCTTCAAAGCGTTTAACAAGCATTTGAGCTTCTGGTCGTCATAATCAAACCTTTGTCCACCACTCAATAACCTCCAAACCACGTTAAATACAGCTCCTCCAAACACACAACTGTCAAAGTAAAAGGACTCGTGAACTTCGGTCATGTCCCAATTTTGTACGAATCTCTGTGCCTCGTCAAGAATTTCCGTTGAAAACTTGCAAATTCCATAAGATTTCAATGAGGTCATGGTGAAACTTCTCATATCATGCCAATCAGGTCCATTTGAGAAATTGATCCCAATGTTTTTATGCAGCAGTCTTTCACTCATAACGGACCCTACCTCTCTGTTTGTAGCATTCCTATGGTTGAGAATGGCAATCGCAGATTTATGGCTGGAGAACACAACTGACAAATGCATTTAAAAATTATTCATTACATTGCATATTATTACTAGTATCATATCAATTTACCTGTCTCGTTTCCCCCAATTTTCAAGTTCATAACGTCTCCCCATGTTTTAGCCAAATCACTTAGCACACTGGGAATGTCCGGGTATTTCTTGTGAAAGTATACATTTGTAAGGTTTCCTAAGATGGGAAAACGAAGTGGACCTTGATGATTTTGCTTTATATTGAACAACACTCCAAGTAGCGAAATAAATGAAGTAAGTAGAAAGATGGTTATGGCCAACGCATCAGCTTCCGAACCTTCGAATTTCATATCTTCAGCCTTCAACTTGACTTGAACTTGTGAAGGTTTTGAATAAATGCTAAATAAGGAATACCCACCATAAATTGGCTTTTCAGATGTATTTATATGCTTTGCAGCGGTGTTGGTTGTTTCTGAAAAATATGGATTTATGTGTATTCCACTGAAATTAGGTGTTTAATCCGCCTGCAAATGACTGCAGGCGGAGGTCTATTTTATACACGAAATAAACTACATGCCTGCGTATGTGCGTACTGATACTGAGAAAGAGATAGAAACGTGTTTTTTTGTGATCCAAAGTACCAATTCGTTGACCATGACCAGATGCAAATTCATTCTAAAAATTTGTCAGTAGACGTGCATTTCTTTGTAGCAAACGGTATGACGCAGCATAGGACATTTCATCTATTTTTTTACGGATATGGTTAGCATTAGCATTATGATCAGATCTCTGTTTTGAATATTAAGTTTGAACTTCCAATGGACAATCATCTAATCAAGTAGGTCTGCAAGATGACGACGATTGGCTTCGACGTTTACAAAACCTTGCAAATGACTCGTTCCGTCATTTTTAAAGTTCACATCATGAATGAATTGTCGACATTCCTTGCCTTTTTGCGAACACCTTTTTACAGGAGCAATTATAGGCCTAATTAGTTTTAATCAAACTCAAATCATATATAATTACCTCATAAACAAAATTAGGCCTTGTTAGCAGCCTATGTAACAATCTGAATTCTTTTTTGGTTGGGATCGATAAAAGTTTAATTACATGCATAGAAATGAATGAATATTTAATGAACTTTATCAATAAAGTATGCTCCTGTCTTCAATTATCATTATTCTACGCTGGCATAAAATGCCCGGAAAACCTGTATTTTATCTGCAAAATATGCTGGAAAGCTTCAAAACCCAGACCTTTTGGTAAATATGCCGCAAAAATTTGAAATTCTCTGGTCCTTCGATTAAAAAATTAAAGGAAAAAGAATATTGAACATTGTAGAGATGTGCAAAATATATCGTTTGCTATAAACTTTCAGTATAAAAACGAAAAATCATGCTATATATTTCATGAAAATAGTCATTTAGCATAAAATATGCATAAATATGAATCTGCATATTATTATGCAATATGCCCGTAAAGTCTAAATGGGCAAAATATGCTGTTTTAAAAGTTGGTGAGTTGGTCTCAATCAACATTTTGTATGCATATTGCTTACATGTAAAACCTTAGACTTATCGCTCTGCAAAAAAAAGGTATGCGCGGGCATATTTTGCCGACCCCTAATCATTATCATGTCATATCACACATTGCAATATAATGCAACTTGCATTATGCAAGTTGCTTGTATAGGTTAAATGGGAAAATTGGCTTTAATGATGATTTACAATATGATATAAAAGTCAAACAAGTCTATAAATAGTCCATTCAACAGCTAAATATGATACTGCACAGCAAGGCTACTGTTAAATATAGTAGCAGCCTTGCTGTAGAGCAAAGTTTAGCTTTGACTCACGAGCCCAGACATAATTATTGCACCACATCATGCATAATTATTCGACATGAAGAATAAAAATGCATTCATTAGTTGCAACGCACAAGTTGATTTCAGTGGGGAAAAACCGGCTGCAGTTAAATAAAAAATGTTCCTCATACTCATTTGGGATCAAGTGCCTCCCATTCTCTCTCAACCAGAATCTATAAATCCAGAGAGAAACACGAATCCCATCCCATTCTAAAAGTACCAACTGTGTCACTATGTTCGATCCAGAAACTTGGGCAAAAACAAGCGACGTGGTGGCTCAAGACGCTGCTGAGTTTGTTCCAAGAATGATTCAGGAAATGAGGTGGACTCAAGGAGACAGAGCGCTTGATTTTGGCTGTGGTGCTGGAAACGTCGGCTTCCACTGGATACTTCCACAAGTTGAGAAAGTGGATGGGAATCTCTGCTCCATTGATATTTCCAGCCGCATGTTAGAGTACGCAAAGAAAACTTATCCTCATCCTAAAATCGACTACATTTGTGCCGATATTTTGGGCTGATGATGAAGAAGGACTTGGTGACTTCCAGTTCAACAACATATTTGCCAACTATGTTTTTCATCAAATAAGGGACATTAGGTAAAATAATACTATTATTTTTTGTGTAAAATAATCGTCTTAAATGTTGTGCGAGTTTTCACTTTTCTCATCAAAATCAAACAGAAAACTGTTGCAACGACTGCATGGTATGTTGAAACCTGGAGGATCACTTGGTTTCATTTTCCTCACCAACAAAAACTGGTATTTCCAAGCCCTTCAGAAACTGGCTAAAAGAGACAAATGGAAAGCTTTTTGAAGGATTTGAACATATCGTAGCCGATTGGACTTCATACGAAGAAAAAGTTGATGGAGAAAATAAGTTTACGAAACTGATGCAAGAATCCGGTCTCAAAGTAAAAACTCTTCAAATTCTGAATCGAAATTTCTTTTACGAAGATATTGAAGTTGTGTTAGGTATGTCAATCATCATGAATGATAATGATTAATGATAATAAATATTAAATTAGCAATGCTCATCTACTATCTACTTTCTTTGTTCTACAGACCTTTGGCTATCAGCTAACATTTTTCTACACAGGCTCACAGAGCCCATGAAAATGGAACTGAGGGAAGAGAACAGAAAAATAATGACGGAATTCGCAGGGGTTCCCCTCAACTCAAAAAGCCTGATGAAAGAGTATGAAATTGTTTATGGAGTAGTTGATAAGCCACGAAGCTAAAATTAATTTGTAAACAAGCATAACTGGAAAACCGTTGTCAAACGTTATTCCATTGCATTGCATTATAAAATTGTCAAACTTTTGCAACATTAATACGTTCGTACACGCAAGGGGCATATTAGGATAGTTATAGCTATCAATAAATGATTCTCTGATGTGCATAAATCCGCGACATAATAAACTCAATATTTTATTTCCAGTTTACTCATTTTCTTTTAAATTCAAATCATTTAAGGCCAGAGAGCCGCACAAACAATATAATTGAGATACGACGCCATTGCAACTAAAGGGAACAATGATTCACAACTGCACGGTCCAAACCTTCATAATTATTCTGGGATGAGAACGAGCTAATTTTTGGTACAATAATGAACTACGTTTCGGCATATGCATCAAAACTTTCTTTAGTTTAGTCTTAAATGATTTGGAGGCAATGTCCACAGTTGCCAGACCAGAATAACTGAGAATTACCATTGGAACTGCGGTCTAAAAACGGAAACGAGAAAACGGGTTTTTAACTGCAAAAAATATGTAATTTTCAATAATTATTTACCAACATATCCCACAGTAGGAAATATTCCGGTTGATCAGCCTTGATAGTTTGAAAGAGCAAGTAGCTTTGAACAGTTTGTTGGGCTCCAATTGCCAAACTGAAGACAAGCAAAACATCGGAAAACCTGCAATTTCTGAGTTCTCGTACAGAAAATTCAAGAGTTTTAAATCGCATCATTATTAATTCAACGGTGGCTGTTTCGATTCGTCTTTTTAGAAGTTGCAATTCCATGGCTTTCAACACAAAATGAATGTGAATTGAAATGAATCTCGGGAGCAGTAGCAAACAACCCCATGTCACCACTTCCATCGTTTCGTATGTCTTCCAAATGACAAAGCAGCAGAATCTGAAGACTGGAACACTTTTCCAGGAAGATGGAAAAGAATCGTAGAGATATTGAAGGGAGGGAGGAACCCATTCAGTGTTTTTGAATAGGAAAATGTACATGCAACTAAAACCAAATTTGAACATCAGCGTTTCCTTCAAATTTAAATGTTTACGTTTTTACACAATTTTCTTACCATGAATAAACGTGAACTGCTCTGGTATTAAACTTTACCCTTCTTTCCAGAATTTTAAACAGTTTTTGATCCGCTATATCCGAGCTCTGTGACCAAATCAAGTCGCAAATGTGAAGCAATCTGGAAAAACTTAATGCCCAGTTTGGAGAAATCAGGAGGGCATCATGATAAAGAATCGGGAGGAACAGTAAAAACCACATGAATCCGCCTATTAGTTCATATGCGTCGAATTGACCGAGGACATGGACACTGGCACCAACAACTAGCTGAAGAAAACATTTAGCAATTATGAAAACCGGATGTGATACGGCGTATAACGCTAGAATTCGTGTGAAAATGAAGAGCGATAATCGAAAACTTTTCAGTTTTTGGTTTAAATCCCATTTGAATGACACGGGATGTGTAGGATTGAAAGGTAAAATGTTAATTAGGGAATAAAAATTTGAAATGGAGCGCAAATCCTTTGTAAATCCCATTTTCTTACAAGATAATCGTTTTATTGACAAAATTATTGCTCTAATTCAATGACTCAAGGCTATGTGGGTTTCACCAGAAGACTGGTTAAAATGTGATTTGATTTTGAAAGGTGAAGAGTCTGTTATATAACTCCTCTGCAAAATAAGAGGGTCGATATAAACTCCTCGTAATTATGCATATTTTCTGAAAGAAATGTGACTTCGATTGTCAGGTTCAATTATATTATTTATCGCCTCGAGTACTTTTTAACCGTAGCAGCTTAAAACTCCTCTTTTCCAGTTTTCTTATTATAAATAATTCGCAAGTGACAGAGAGAACAAAAGACTGCATAGTGCTGTATTCTCTGGTTCAAATTTCGAATTAGAAATTCATAAACCAGCTCGAGAATGGGAAATCTGAAGTGTCCAACTCAACCTTGAAGTTCTTCACATCGGTTACCTAAATTATTACAATGTAAGTGAATAGGACATTGAAAACTTGATTAAAGTTTTAGCTTTTATAGACACAATTTGGGCTAATCTACCGCATACTAGCACCTAATAATAATATGTGTTGGTATAATGTGAACTTTAAATTGTAAAGGTGACTGTAATAATACATGGGCTTTTAAAAGAAAATGTTGAATAGTTGGAATAAAAAGCAGGGCGTTGGATTACATTCATTCAAGTGTTATAACGGGTATTGATGTTCGTGAAGTTTATTAGCAAGTTACATGTTGAGGAGCTACATGAGATGATAAAGTTCCTCTTGCATAACTACTTCAAAGTTTTAATGAACGATGATGAATTAAATAAGAAAGTCATGCAAAAGAAGCTGACATGTACGCTTTGCAAAGTGCTTACCCAACCAGCAGACTTTGAAATAATTTAATTAGCTTATTAAATTAAATAATACAATTTATTCAACTAACAAGTTCCTAACTAAAATCTATCAGAGCGTTTTCGAGCGGTGTATTTTGTATCCGGTCGCACATCTTTTCCTTGTCTGCGCCGACGTTCCTTCTTCTCCAGAATCCACTCTCTTGAAAACTTTGGAGCAGTTCGGGTTTTCAGGTCGTTTTTATTGCGCTGATGATTAGTCTGCCTCTTTGCATAACTGACGGTAGCCACTGGAGCCTCCGTCAACGCCTCGGGCAAAGAAACTGTTGAGCCAACTGTGAGAACCAGATACAACTTCATCTTTTTCTTTGACTCTGGAAAATCGATGAGAACACCTCCGTTAAACCCAGCACGCGTGGCTTGAGCCATGATAAGCGACTTCTGATGCTCATCTGCAGGATAGAACTGAAACACGGCACGACCGCCAGTGTTCTGCAATTTTCAAAAAAAATACGAGCAAGTCATCACATTTCTTCAAAAACTAAAGGTATCGTAAAATTATGGTAATTTTCTAAAGCATTTACCAGGACAGCATAAAGCGAAGTGAAGAATCTGCTCAATCGCTGGATCGGATTGTGCGCTGCCTTATCTTTATTGCAAAGCCATTGAAGAGCACTGACGCTGATGGCATTGTCAAAGGTGCCAGCTCGGATGGAAGCCCTTTCTCCCATATCAGCCAATACGAGATCGCCCCCAACTTCACGTTCTAATGCAGCGTCTGCAAATAACAAAGATAACATTACTCCATATTGCTACTTGACATGAGCATCGTCTTCCAAATAAATCATTAAAAAAATAAATAAAAGTTTTCATTAGATAAGGTTCATTTTACTCAGCATGCTTTGTGAGATATCAATTCCAACCAGACATGACCACGTTCATCCAAACATTCTCCAGATAACCCAGATCCACAGCCAATGTCCAAAACCAAACGAGTTTCACCATCCTCATCGTCAATTTCCAACAATTCAATGCACCGATTCGTCATTTCCTCTTGAATTTCCATGATACGAGAACTAAAGTGAACAATCAAAGAATAATAAAAAAAACCTTGCTATTAGCAGCCTTGTTGAATGAAAAAACTAATAAAATATCTTCACGTGAAGTTAAGCAGATATTTGATTGCAACTTCAAGCTTACTTTTGCGTATACTTTCGAGCCTCGTCATCATTGTAGAACTAAAATGTTTAATCATAATTTTGGTTAATTCAGTCATCATAAACACCAGAGATGGTTGGTGTCAGTGTCCACCCCACTGACATCAACAGAATGCAATGACGACATCAATAGAAAATGACTGATTATATTCACTTACAATTTCCGGGGGTGCAACACCTTCGGGACGCTTAGATAACGACATTTTCACGGCTTGTTTGCAGTGCAAGATTAAGAGTTTTCACCAATAAAAGATGAAATGAAACGGGAAATAAATGATATTTGTTGGTCCAATTGAAGCTGATTCATAAGCCCACACAATTCTGTGTCAGCGTTTTACTTTTACTCGCGTCATTCAGTGGAACCTTTGGGGTAATGGGCGAAAGCCCTTTTTTGTTCCAATTGCTTTTGGGTTTCGCCTACTACTAACTAAACTAGTTTCAACAATAAATTTATAACTTAAACTAGATAATTTTGTGCGATTTAATTGATGCAAACGTCAAAATGAGTGTTTTATCAATGCAATCTCAGAGCAGTACATTCAAAGTTTGGAATTCAACTTTATTAGATGCAAAATAAAAAACGTTGAAACATCACCAAAATGAAAGCTGTTGTTGCGACATATTCACAGTTATACAAACTTTTATGAAAGATATTTTTAACTTATGACCTACATAGTTGTTCAAGCTGCTGAGCACGAGCACATCCTTATCATCCCTCACTTGCGCAAGCAAAGCAGAAACAACACCTTTCCAGATTCAGGATCTTCCTTGAAAAGTTGATCACATGCCGCGGATCCGTACAAAGACTCTGACTTTCTAGATAAGATTCAAAAGAATTGGAGTAAATTAAGTAAAAATCTCAACCAGGGAGGAAGGCTTTGAGTTGTAAAACCTTACGTCCTGATCACTTTCACCGCTTTTTCCTTCAAATCTTCATATCCCTCCAATTTCAGTGCGTATTGGAAGAGATGAACAACGAAGTCTGTGTCATACCAATCACTCGACTTCCTAAGTAGCATACGTTTCAACGCCTTTTCCAGTAGCAGAATATCATACTCGTGAGCTACCTGCAAGAGTTCCAGAGAGATGCTGGGGTTGTTGATGGCGTCATCTAAATCCGAGTAGTAGAGAAACTTCAGGAGAGCATTAACAGCTTCTTCAGTGAGGCGCATTTGGTAGGCCTTTTCCTTTGCTTCTTTACAATCCGTTTCGAACATCCTCAGAAACACTTTGCTGTGACCTGTGACATGAGTTTTCTTGTTAAAATCAGTAATAACTAATGATGAATATAAGTAATTATTATGTAGTTTGGGGATATAAATGCATACTAGCTAAAAATGACGTGTGGCAGGGTATAGATTTTCCATTTTCCGCAATGAGAGCAAAGTCGCAACGAATTTTATCATGGAGAATCTTCTTGCTTGTCGCTACATCATCTGAAAGAGTTGCAGAAGCACTTCGGTCAAGAAGCTGACATGTTAATGTTCCTCTTGAGCTAGCAGTGGTCAAATAAAATTCTGGCCATGGAAGCGCTACTTCGTCTTCGAACATGTAGGCTTCTTCGGTGTTGTTAAGTGGAAAACTCAATTCTAGGTCAGTAAATATACGTGGTTTAGTTAAATATTGAAAATGTTTCATTTAATTTATGCGTGATTAGGGTATGCTAACTGAACAAGACTCACCTTTGGAAACTGCATTGAACTTGGCATTACAATGGTCAAAGTCAATGTCAATCTTAATACACACTGGTCGTTTGCACCACTTTAACCCATTCCGCAGGAGTGGGCCACCCAGTTGCACCTTCATTGTCAAAGGGTCCTTGCTGACATCGACTTTAAAGTGAACGCTGCCACCGTCTTTACGAAACAACTTGTCATTTTTGTCACTGCGGCTAACGACGAATTTGACGGAAATCACGTTTCCACTGTGAACGAAAGTAAAGTTATAAAATCAATTGACATGGATATGGAAGTCACGACATGTTCCTAGAAATGAATTATTAAAACCTTAGTTTCTTTGACTCCTCGCTTGAAGCTTCACTAGCAGAATAAAACTGCAAAGACTTATCACAGTTCGGATTGGGATGCAAATCAGCATTCAAACTGACAATGGATTCATACTGGGTAGCAGTAGTGGCTAAGAATCCAGCTTTAAAAGGTTGGGCTTCGACCAAATAAACTGCCATTGTTAATCAAAGAGCTGTGCAGTTGGCTGCAGGGAAGTAATTAAAGGTGACCTGGAAATAATTATACAGATAGATTTCAAATGGTTACAAAATGAAAGCTTGGATTCTAGAATGGTGAGCCTCTGGAAGTGAAGAACCTTCGACGAATGTGTGTAGTTTTTCACTTGGAGGGCAGAGCTGGCTGCAAGTGAAGCTACCAATTGTTATGAAGGAATGAACACCATAAACTATTTCACTTTTTGTTTTGTGACTTTTTTTGTTCTTGCTTGGAAGTTGGAAGTGTCTATTTTCTTTTCTTACTAAGTTCCTCCTAACTTGCAAAATATGTGGTAGAATTTATAAAGGCGTGTGTGTATACCAGCAATCACTCAAAATTCTGTCAACAAGAAATGCGTTGTTGTGCAACAAAGCAAGGCAGTCTGCAAAAACTAACTTGGGTCTCGTTTCGTAGCATTTAATTTCCTGAACAGGACGCCTAAAAGTTAATCAACTTAATTTTAACTCCTCTCTTTTCTCATATTTGTAGCAGGGTGTTCGTTTGTTGATTTGGATTTATGGATCACTTGCCTTGTAACAACTACTACATTACATTGTTCTTATAAAGGATTAAATAAATGATTAAATCGCTTGAAATAAAGGTTTTAATTTATTCCCACACACTATAACGAGATTACAACGTGTACAGTAATGCATATATTATAAGAATTGTGTCAGTAGATCGTTTTTTTACAACCGCGTTGTAGCACTCGAATCAACGCATTACATTTTAAAACAAAGCAGTTGAAACGCCTTACACAAGTCTTCATTTGATGAGGCATTGGGGCATCCAATAATTTCAAGCGTTACAGTTCCAGAAACATGAAGACCCTCCGAAACAACTACTGGCCAAGTGACCAGCAACTCTTCTTCAAACGTGAAGCCTTGTTGTGTTCCGTTTTGTGAGCAAATCATTTCTAAAAAGATATTCAATGAGTTTTAGCATAAAACTAACAGTTCATACATATTCGCATATACGTTGTATATTATACAATCAAAAATGACACAATAAAGCTGTAAAAAACTGCGAATTACCATTGGATTCAACATTAAATGATGGGAAAAGTTCCATTATCCGGGATCCCACCCGAAAGCTGCTGAACTTCATTAGAATCTTCATTTTGATTAGCTCATTGTATTTGCACAAAAGATCGTCCAGAAATGGTCCATTAACTTGAACTTGTGAGGTCACTGGTGGGAGGCAGCGCAAGTCATTCACCACCATCATGTTTTGAATAGGAGTATTGATGCCGATGGAAACGGTCTCTTCCCAGGCCTCAAGTTGACTGTGAATGAATTGTATTCAACACCCATGTTTACAAATCAAAAATGACACATGTAAATAATTGTGTTTGACGCTATTCATACCTGTCATACTGTAATGAGCTTCTTATCGCTGAGACAAAGTTCCTGGATTCTTCGAATTCGACACCAACAGTAGGCTGTAAATCAGCCACACAGTGAACAAGAGCGGTGATAAAACTTGTAGTTTTTGCTGATTGAAATGTTGTTTCAAAGGATTGATTTTCTAAGAGATAAGCCTTCATTTTGGTTTTACAACCCACACACTAGTTTCTAGAGTTATGCTGTTATTTTATCACCACTAAGCTGAAATAGTTCCAAAGTAAACAAACATTGTTTTTTAATCCAATAACTTTCAAGATCACAACGTGTTGAAATGACTAATGCGTGCATGTGTATAAAAATGATTGAATAAATTAGATTCTCTTGATTAGATGTGTGAATAAAGTGTCAGATGTAATTAAATAAAAACTCATACTAACCGACATTTATCATGCGTCACATTTACAATATAATAAAGTTAACACTACATATATATTTAGTTAACAATATTGCAGATAGCAGTCCACTTCTAACTTGCAACAAATACTATAGGGCGTATTGATATTTCGACTTCGACTCTTCACTTCAAACAGTGGAGAAACAGTTCCCTCGCAAATTCCGGGTCATCCTTAAAAAGTTGTTGGCATAAGTCAGACGAATGGAGCTCATGCTGTTTCCTAACAGAACAAAAATGCTAAATTACTAAATGATTGTAAAAATCGCTTCTGGTAAATTAAATTAAAGCTGGAATTTTCTTACAGTTTCATCACTTGAACAGCTTTCATCTTCAAATCTTCATAGCCTTCAGCTCTCATTGAGTGCTGGAAGAGGAGCAACATGACATCAACATCAAACCACAAGATGCTCGACTCAGCAACTAGAAACATTCGCTTCATCACCTTCTCCAGAGACTCAATGTCGTACTCATGTGCCACTTTGAGAAGTTCCAGAGCAATGCTGCAACTATTAATGGGATCATTGAGGTTGGAGTAGTAGAGAAACTTCAACAAAGCATTCACAGCTCCTTCAGTTAGTCTCAGTTTGTAGGCTTTCTCCCTCGTCTCTTTGCAATCAGTTTGGAGCATCCTTTCAAATACTTTGCTGTGACCTGGAGAAGAACAATACAAATATGTTTTTAGAATTTTCAAAACGTTTGGGTTAACATTGACCAAAAGTAGGACATGGTACTTACTGGCCAAAAATGATTTGTGACACGGTACAGCTGCCCCATTCTCAGCAATGATGACAAAATCACAGTGTATTTTATCCTCGAGTAGCTTCTTGGTCAGTGTCTGAGCTTCCGGAAGGGGTCCCAAGAACTTTCGAATGCTAAACTCGCTCGGAACACGAATCAACGAGATTGTCATCACTCCACGGTAAGCGGACGGATGCAGATGCATTCTGATCACGTTGTTATCACTGACAAGCCTCCATTGCTCCTCAAAATTGTAGTGTCTTCCGGTAGCATCATTCCAACAACCGACTGCCATTTCTGGAACGGATACAATAATAACTGTAGTAATCATCATCACTAATGGTTAGTTATACAAACAATTACCTCATATATGCTTACCTCTAGAAGCTACTTGGATCTCCGAATTTTCACCAAGCGTGAGCGAAACCTTCATCAACACTGGCTCACTAAATCTGTTCACGAGTTCCATCAGATAAGGTCCGGCTGCCTGAAGCTTCATGATCATTGGCCCAAGTCCTGCGTCAACCCAGAGTGCTGGATAAGCACCGTGAACACCATAAATACCACCCACAGGCTGGAATTTTAGTCTGACGAATAGGACATTTTCACTACAAAAAAATAATAACATTAATCATCTGATTCAGCACAAAGTTGATAAAAGATTATTAAAAAATGTGACTGATTTTGAATTTACCGAAAGCCGTCCATCTTCAGCTTTGCAGTCGGCACCGGAACCGCTTTTTTGATATCATCACAAAAATCCCGGGACGCTTTTGAACCTGGAATGGGTTTTAAATCAACGTCGAAATCTACAATGGCTCCAATATCACCGTGGTTTCCAACTCCTTCCAAGAACAAGTTGGTTTCGAACGGTTTGCTTTTTAACAGATAAACCTCCATCCTCAATGTCAATACGGTCTAGTTCCCAATAAAATCAAGGTGACTACGAAATTAACAATTTATTTATTAATTTCAATTTGAAGCCAACAATAGCAACTCGACTTTCAAAATTTACTTACGTTGGTCTCACTTTACAACTTTACAAGATAACAAAAATCAAGGCAGATGTTTATGGATGAAAGATGAACTCAGAAAAAAAGCACGCAAGAGTTTTGTCATTTCATCGTCAATGCTCAACCAACTATGATGCATTAAGATGCATGAAACATTTGGATTCTGTGGAGCACCAGTTGAACGTTACCCCCAATTCACGACAAACGTTTTGCGTAACCTGAATAAATGATGCCGTACTGATAATGATAAATGATGAACGCACATGATTTTCAGATAAGTCAGGGTTGAACGTGAAAGTTAGGTAAAACGATAAACGCAAGCAGTCTAATGATTCAATTAATTCAATATGTTGATGATTGTCATTCATATTTACTATTATTTACATACATTTATTGAAAGTTTGTACATACTGTTGGTAACATTGTAATAAATTCCAATGAATGATGATTCTTTTACTCTAAACCTTTACGCAAGATATATAAAATGCTCGCAAGGTATTGATCATGGAATGAAACGCTACGCCCATTCCAGATAAAATCGAAAACGTCTTCGGCTCCAAGAGCGTGAATTAAGGTGTAAAATTATATGAAAAATAAAGGTGAAAGCTTAGAAGAGTGGATTATTACTGTCGAGTTAAATGAAATTTCGGGTATAAATTTTTCTCCATAAGCATTAACATCCATTTATGAATAAAATTAGTCTGCACTACTTTTTTCTTTCTTAGCATTCCTACCAACTCTCGTCTCCAAACCCTTATAGCCCTTTTTACAAATCTCATTATCCTACATAACTGACTAAGCAGTTCTGTTTCTAAACCGAAAACCAAAAATGAAATTCCCATGAAAAGAAGCCAAATGACTAGCACAGCTAGTATGCTTCTAATATCTACGTAATCCGAGTTTGGAGAAAAGGTTTTTAGTAACTTTCCTCTCAGCATGGCATGCCAAGTGGACCACTCGTCCCATTTGTACGTCATACCCGACTCTCGAATTCGTATCAAGGTACTTTCCAACATGTACTGATTTTCCGTGACGAGCAACCAATTGACATGCTTCAACCCTATTGTTTCGTCCAGTATGAAGCACGTGAAGCTGTGATTGTACGTTTTTGTCATAAAATTAGCGCTAGATGCTGCATAAAATTTGGAGAGCGATGTCACCTGGGTCATTGCCAACAGCGGAGTTGATCTTGCCAGCAATGCCAAGAAATCAGTTTGGTCTGCAGTTCCCCCAAAGTTGTGGAAGGCTGCTTCTACAGATAAACCGAGTGCCTTGATTTCCTTTCCAAATTCTTTCTCAGCCGAGCTATCATACAAGTTCTGCTCGTAGATTATCTTGTACTTGTGGTCCAGCAGTTCCCTAATGGTTTTCAGTCCTTTCTGTGGTTGCCCAACAGTAATTATGCTGGTAAATCCGTTCACATAGATTTGGGAGAGCAGGAATGCGATGGAACAAATGACAATGAAGTGACGAGGATTTACTGATGAGCCAAATACGCCAGCCCAGTAGTACAATAGATGTCCAACAGTGGATTCCAAGGAATGATGAGTTGCGAAAGAACAGCAAATTGCAAAGCCGAGCAGGAATAGCAAGCTTACCCAAATTCCACTGGTGAAAGGTCCAAGCCAAAGTGAGAAAGATAGGATGTCATTGTCTTCTACTTTTGTTCTGGGGCAATATTGGATGCTGACGGATTCGAAGCTATTAAATTTTAACTGGCTGATAAAACTCAAAGGTACGTTTTCTTGTATGAAGGCATAACTAGCAGTAATTTGTTCGGGTCCAGCTCTGGCATTATTTACTCGAAACCTGTAAAGGTTTGCAGGGGATTTATGAAACAATATCATTGTCATGTTGTGGGTTGCTCCCATTGTTAGAAACGTCATGATTTCTGTTGTGCACCGAAAATTCATCCGAGCTTTTGAACTGATGCACTCCCATTGCTTTCGTCTAGGAACGCGGTCAATGAATAAAAACATGTCGTGTGCCAGTCCAGGAATAACTTTCCCTCGTGCATTCCAAAATAAGTGATAGTGAAACGAGTGAAAGTCATAATTATGCATTTTCAGCTCGTTTTGGAAAACGGAAATTGAGCGTGGAGTGGAGGAGCAATAACTTGAGCAAATTATGGTTGCTGAAGTTTCAGATACTTTACATTTTAAAGATGGGGGCAATGTGATGATAATTTTTAAAGCTGCAAATACTGGAGCATTGCTGGGCCAGTTTGCAATTTCCTTATTGATTCCGAGTATTTCTTTACGAGTGTTTGCCCACGTGAAAATAAAAATGGACTGCGATGGAACTAGGACGCCATCAAAACTCCAAAATGCGTTGTTAATACTATAGAAAGCATATTTCGGGAAATCCATGGGAAGTGAGGCGATGACTACGTTGAAAGTATTTGAATAACGGTAAACTCCTCTATCCAGACCAATGTGTTTATCTAATGTGACTACCCTAGAATATAGGGATTTGTCCGGTAGAAATGATGACGCTTTTGTTTTGTAAAAGTATAGCACGTACTTTTCCCATTCTGTATTTATGTGAGGGAAAAGTTGAGATAAGCACGATGCTTCTTGAGTAGAAACACCATTTGCGTGAAGATGAATTATTTGTAAGCTTAAAGAAAGTAGCTGTAACTTGCTACAAGTGAAACGAAAACTTTTAGCAGTTATATTTGAATTTGTCATCATTTTTATACTTTGTGAGTGGAGTACTAGAGGTTTTATGACGGCTGTTGTGTCAGAAGCTACAAATTACGGAATGCAACTGCTTTACTTGAAATGCAGTTTTCCAATGTTACTTTTACAATTTACATAATAGTTTAAAGGCTTTTCGAGAAACTTCGACCATTCAATTAAGTAGTTTACTGATTATTATCAAAATTGGCAACATGATTATATAATTTGGATTTTAAACCAGACATACAATTTTCTAGGCAAAAACCTAAACTCTAAACTTGTAAAAATGTAATACAGCCACAATTTTTGTTGTCCGCTAAAAGGTTAACTAACTTTGATAATCTCTTCCGATGATTGTTCGTATGTAGATACTTTTTTGAAGAAGTTATAGCACTACTTTGTTATGGGCTTATGAGACAGGTTAACAAATGGCCGCAATTAGTTCTTACGTACGATTACGATTTCTCGACATGCTCATTATGCCCCAATAGACTTATATATGTTTTGTATAAGTTTTCTCCAAAAACTTTCATGGGTAATGATTAAGTTACTGTAATATATCACTTGTAGTACTAAGGGAAACTTTTTACTATGCCATGTTTATCAATTTGCATGCAAAAAATCGCATGGAGAGAAAGCAAAAGTTTGAAGCCAGTGCCAGACCTACGACGAGGTACTGCTACTACTTTTCAAAATCTACACGTAACTTTTCCGGGTGATGGATATGGCAATGATGAGAGCTTTAAATGAAAGTTAATTCTTCATATTTTTTTATACAAAGACTCACGTTTTTATTGTGACCTCGGGAGTGAATGATTTATAACTAACTGTTCATGCTCATATAATTTTATCGAATAATTGTGACATACAGTTAAGTTTTTGTAGGAAAGAAACAACAATGTACTTAAATTATGTAATATTTAAACAGGTATACATAATATTCTTTAGAGCTAGCCGATAGTAATGTGGCCTGATCTTTAGATAGTTAAGTGAAAGTAACAATGTTTCGTACCTTTTAAAAACATGAGATGATCAAATTTGCTCATACCAGATTAACATTGGCCAGGGCAGCGTTCTGTTAAGATCACTAAAATAATTTCACCTCCTTAACCTCATGATGGTAGGAGGGATAAACCAATACCTTGTTAGGATCGATGTGAATAACTCGATCAGATTTGGGTTTGAAAATTTTTCGGAATTTAGTAGCAATTTGTCGGCCAATCATACGCCTTCGACAATCAGAGAGTAAATCATGTCATGTAAATCATATCAAATCATTTCATATGCGATCCTCATGTTCAGGTTAGGGGTTAGGTTAGTTTACCTTCGACAATACTTCCAGAATGATCTCAGTGTCAAGAAATAAATTACTTCAACTCCACTCAAAATTGAGAATCCAAGACAAAGTCCGAGTATGCCCCCCGTGTTAGCTATAGTTAATATAAAGTAGATTAATAAAGCAAAAAAATTTCATGAATAAAAAGTCGAAATTGTTTAAAATACAATTGCAATTCTTCACACACCCACCTATTAAATCAGCAAATGCATAAAGCCTTGTTCTCAATTTTGGAACCGTCGTCTCCGTTCCAAAGAAAACGTGTACAATGGACATTTTGTTGTTAGCCCTACCAAATCACATTCATTTATAATTCAAAAATAATCTCAGACTCGTCACAAGCTTAGAGTTTTGTATTAAATTATTCCTTCCAACTTGCCATTTTGGGGCTCCATTTTCATGATGCTTGGTGTCCGGATCACCCCACAAAGACGGAGCATTTTGTAGCTGCACAATCGTAGTTTCATAGTTGTAGGCAATATCCTCGCATAATGTATTACAGTGACCACAATTATCTTTCAAAGTCGCCTGTAAGTTAACTGAAAAGGAAGTATACCATTGTTATAGCACGCAATGAAAAGAAGTCTGTTTCAAAAGTTTAATCAATTTCATGTAAACCATACTTCTGGCTTTTTCTATGCACTTGTGATCTGCAGATCCGAGCTCGTTATTACAGATGCGTACTTGATTATCCCCTGCAGGTTAAAACAAACAAATAAGCAATCCAATCCATTACATTTATGGCTTCAAAACAGGATGAGAAATTATAAGTAAAAGACATACGTGGCATATAAAAGTATGTACAATTGCACCACACTGTAAGTACAGCGGATGTACATTCGTCTAAGCAATTTCCACCTTAAAGACAGTTTTAAAAGTTCAAGCTTTCGTGACTATTATTGCTTTATTGTAAATTAATACTAAACCTGTCACCTGTGTACGGTCCAAAAAACCTGAGTTGTTTTTCCTTCCCAAAATAGCACTTTCTCTGCTCCTAAATTTATGGTAAAGTCCGTCGATGAATTTCATATAGCAAGTTATTGCAAAGTGAAAGCTACATTGAATATGCATATCTGTTTACGCGATCAAATTCTTTGATATCCTCATCAGCATTGGTTACATCTGGATGCACTTCAATCAGAATTTCCTTATCTAAATCAGCAACGCTTGAAAATTCCGTTACATGGGGCAATTCTAGAGGAGAATGCAGTAAGAATCGAAACCCCAAGGAGTCAGACACAGGGCAGTGGTAGTCCTCTACAGGAAATCAAAATATACATGAATGCGATCTAGTTCAGCAACCATTAAATAGTTTTCTTTGATAAGAAATCAATAGCGTTTTAAAATTACCTAAATGTGGATCTACCAATACCGACATTCCATACGGCATTCCTGCACGTTTTTGTTTGTATGGGTGACTTAGCTCTTCTGACAATACAAAACCATCCTCATAGTCCCATTTTTGCCACGATTTGAGCTCTGTTTCGTTCCAATATCTGTGTGTTCCCAATGCAGGGTTGTCAAAAAGTGACGCATTTGGCTTTCCCTCGTTTTGACTGAAAATTGAGCATATAAATATTTAGAAAAATTGTATCCAGTGTTAGCCACGTGACAAAGAACTTACGGATTTTTTAGAAGCAAGGGTAACGGCAAAATGTTGAAAGTGCAACCTGCAAAAGAAATGTTGATTAAATTTTTTGGTACGCTTTTTTCTGAATGGTTTTAATTTATTTATTGATTACATTTGCCATAGTCGGTTATAATTGGCTTGAATATTTCCGAGCAGTTTTGGTGTTGCTCTCCAAACTTGCATAGTCTAATAAAGTCGCCACAAGGAAGTGTGTTCTAAAAAAGGTAAGTTACATAAAATATGAACGTATATAAATAAGTCGAATTTTCAAGGAATAAGGGCAACCTCTTGAAGGAAATCCATCATTTCTTCTTGACTTTCCTCTGCTATTGTATCATTCTCGCTGTTTTGAGACATTGCACCTCGTTTGTAAGCAAAGTGGAAATCTCTTGCAAATGAGTGCTGGGCGTTGCAAACGCTTCTGTTTAACGGTTGAGGTTAATAAAATTGTTTTCATATAATGAGTTTTACAGCAATGCTGCTCATTTATTGGAATTTAAAATACCTGACAAACTTAAGTTGTTGCTTTGCCTCAGTGTATTTTGGGTGATGAGGGTTCCAAGCAATACTGAAAATAGATCACAACATTTTAAACATTTACATGAAAACTTTCCAACATTTACTTCTTTATAATTATGCATTGCATTTTATTCAAAACCTCTCGAGTTCCTCAACTTTCCGTTTAGGAAACTATATTGAAATGGGAAATACAATATATATTCCCTTTTTGGTAAATATTAAATACATTCTCAATTCCATGTGCATTATGTAGCTTACTTTGTTCATGTTACATAACGTAACAGCAGGAAATGGAATGGAACCTACGTGTAACTCTTTAGGCTGGAATGATACAATTACAGGTATTCTTTGATTACGTTCCCAAACTCTGTAAATGAGATACGAAGCAGTTGCAAAGCTGCAGACGAATGCTATTAACCAGAATACTCTGCAATGTAAAAGAATTTCCAAGATGTAGTAAAACCTTTATGTATTATCCGTCATTTAGTTTATGGTGAAAGCACAGACCAGCTATACCAGAAGAGATATAGTGCTGGTCTGTGTGGTGAAAGTTGTTGCATGTAACCTTTCCGTCATATGCCTTTTCTTTTGCCCAATATATCGAAAACCATGGACAGAGGTCTCACTGCAAAATGCAACTCCAATGGAATCCTGTGGCGGTATCCACCAACAATACTTGTTGCTGCAGCAGTTGACTTCACTATCCTTATTTTCATCTGGCAGAGGTGTTTCAGGATTGATTTTAGTTACTACAAGCTTCTCCTCACACACTTTCCATTTCTCCATAACAGCCCCTGTTTTGCAAAGTTGCTTCGAATTTGAAAGAATGATGTGTTCTACGATGGTCCCATTTTGAACTGCTGTTTTTTCTGAAATATTCATTTAAGTGTAAATGAACTTAAGACACAAATGATGTCAAGTTAACGTTTCCTTATGTTGAAGTTCATCTAGCAATTATTTACACTACGATTTCAAACTCAAAATTTTGAGAACTATATACTAAATCAATTGAGTGCTAGAAATGTTAAAATGTGACGTAAAGGCACAGGTGCAGATATTCGACTGTGCTTAAGCACAAACCTAGCTTTCGTTATTGATTTTAAAAAACAAGACAGACAATCTTCCGCAGAAGAATTTTCAGTGTTAGCCAAATCTCATTTGATGATAAGGATCAGCAATTAGTTTTTGAATGCCAAGGCAGGCGGAAATAGAATTCGCCCGTATGTTTCGCATGCATTCGTATAACATGCAATATACAAAGCTTCGGTTTGAAATTCACCGAACCCATATTATGAGAAATAACGGAACTCATGGTAGACAAATATTAACGATATTAACAGATTCTAGCTTTCAATTTATGTTGAAAAGAACACGTTATTTGCGAGTCTAGCAGTTTTAATCTACGGAAAAGTGGAGAGTGTTAAGATGAGGTCGGAAATTTCTAAAAGAGTCAGAGCAAAAAGAATTAGCATTAATGGCATCTCTACAGCAAAAGTTGCTAGTGCAATTATCTCGGCCGAGCTTGAAATGTTAACATTGCTACAAGTCACTTCAGAAGCTCTCGAGATAAATATAGTGGCACGCACTTTTAAGAACTTTAGAAATTGCTGTTTTAAATTTTCACCAGTGTTAGACACTCTTTCACGGCCAGTTTCTACGCTTCCAACTGTTGGTATAATATACAACGGGCAGTCGACTGCATTTTTGCTTTCAGCATCTTTAAATGAAAAGATGGAAGAAATTGAAGCCACTCACAGCGTGAATGTGGATTACACAAAAAAAGAATCTGTTCAAATATGGCTTAAAGACCCAGATGTGTCTGGGATCCCTCAACAGGTAATTATACCATCAAAAAAATTATACATAAATGTAATTATAGATGAATGAATAAATGAAAGCATATTATGTATTTGCTTAGTTTCAGCTGAAAAATCCTCCAAAAATTAAGGCAGTGGAAGCGTATGGATTAAAAATTGATAAGGTATATCCATATCGTGTTCCAATTAGTATCCTTCAAGATCCTAGGAAAAATACATCACAGTTCAACGAAAATTTGGAGATGACCGGAATTGTGGTATGTCGACCCGAGAAATCAGAATGGGAGAAGTATAAACCCATTTTACACCCGCATTTGAATCAGCAAGAAGTTGAGTTCGACAGGCAGATATTCGAACACGTTAAACGACGGAATGTCATTATCCCACATGTGTATTCCCTCCAACATGAAGAGAATAAACAACACAAACGGATTCATGAATTAAAAAGGGTTGCAAAAAGCTCGTAAGTAGTTTAATCAATCACTTTCCATTGAATTTATGACGACATTTTAAGAAACTGTTTTTTATTTAAATAGCTACACATGAGCCACGGCAATATCGGAAATGCTACAGACTGGCAAAAAGATATTTTATGGCGTAGGGTCCCACAATTCACCTCTTGTCCTGAGTTATCACCCAGAAATGGACCCCAACAAAATGAGCTGCGAATATTGGCGTTGTCCGGTGTTCGAAGACAAAATCATCGACGGTGTAATCAAAGTATGGTATTATCATGGCTTCTGTGGCTCGTAAGTGCAAAACTAAAGTTTTTACTCATGACAAGTTTGTAAATTTTCTTTAAACCTGTATTTGTTTTTTTCTGAAGAAAGTTTTGTATTCATTTTGAAGATTGGTACTGGAAAAGTATTAACCAACACTGCGGTGGAGGAATCAAGTTGTGGTTCTCTTGTCCTGAGTCTGAAACGGCAAAGATAATGGAGCTGTTAGGCCGCAAATTTGGTTTAACAAATATGTGTCCAAATTTTATACACCATAAACTATACTTTGTTCATCCGCAACTTCTAATCGACGAAGTAATCGACGTTACATGGTTGAACAGGAGGAAGGAGACCTAGTTATCACAGGGGAAGGAGCAATCCATTTCGTATGTAATCAATATTATACCTAGTATAATCTTGAATATAAGTACAAATGACATGAAATAATTTATAATTTTTCTTATTGTAGGGTATAAATCTGGACTTCAACTTAAATTATGCTTTCAACGTGATGGACGAGTAAGTGCATGTAAACTTCTACTATACAAATTTAATCCAAATAATATAATAATAATAACAACAAATTTAAATTTCTCTAATAGGAGCTGGTTTAATCACTACCACAAATTCCCCCAATGTACATATAAGATTTGCAAATACGCAGGTTGCAAATATAACACCGATGATAACATGTAGCGATATGCTGCGACTTCTTAAAATTCATTCTCCAAATGAATGTGAACATTCAAAATTTGGTAACTTTTCCTGAAAAATTATTATTTTAACCTTAATCTAACATACTCTAGTTATCTGTAACTTTGCTCGGGAACTTGCATTATTTGTAGAAGATAAACTAGAAGTCAGTCAAATCGAATTGGATGATAAAGATGAAGAACTACCAGTCTTTAACCTTGAACAAGAACAGCAGGTGGAACATCAGGAACAGCAAGAGGAGGAGGAGCAACAACAACCTCAGGGTGGAAGGAGAGAGAGGAGGAGGAGGATAGAAGGTCGCAGATATGGATATAACGAAGAAACTAAACGCTACTTCTGCAATCTTTGTCGTAAGTGGTAAAAATTATCTGCATTAAATACTCATACATTTTATATGTTATGTTTGTCTAAAATCATACTTTTTGACTTACATTACAGCTTTTACACACCAAGAACAAAAAAATATCCGAACTCATATCAATAGCGTCCACCGCCCATCTATCCCGTGTCCAAACTTGGGATGCAAAACTACGTGTAAAAGACCTTCACATTTCAGGGCCCACCTGAAAACATGTAAAAAACGATTTCCACAAGAATCCCCCTGATGAGGACTTCTCTTCAATCTGCTCTTCTCGAGACATTACTGCAACTACTATAAATGAAAATGTTGGGTGAATGAATTTTGTAATATTGACTTATCAATATTGAAAGAGCGTAAGCGTCATTTATTAAAGGATCTTATATGAGTATTGAGCTGTAACGTAGTGGAATGACCAGGTATTGTCAAGAATGAAATGTTTTAAAAGTCAAACTGTAAGTATATTATGACGAAATGAGCTTTAAAATGTTTTTACACTGATGAAAAGCTGTTGAAGTTGTAGTATTGAAACTAAATTATGTGATTTATTTACTTTTTAGTAACTTTTTATACTACTTTTTGTGTTATAAAGTGTCAATCAATGATGTAAGATAATTGGATTGGATTTTGATTTATTTATTATGTTATATTTATTATATTTGAGATATTTATGTTGACAAATAAATTATAGTAAAGTCACAAACAAACTAACCACCATTAGCTGCTTCCCTTGCTTGCATTTTACTAAAACCAATTGCTAGTAGAGAACCGCCGAGAATGGAATGCCTCCAATGAAGAAGAAGCGTGGAAGGCCAAAGAAAAATTGGAAAGGGGAAGGTGGCTTGGCCCAACCGCATCACAGTCACCATCCACAAAGCCTTCACTCCGGCGGAGGTGGACCAGGGGGCTCAGTTCCACTTCAAATCGTTGATGATAATTCACCGAACCCTTTGAAATACAATAGAAATTCCAAGCCATATGTATGTGTCTATTTCTTATCGATGTATTTAAATAATATGTATATGTATACCCCTTACAATTATAAGATACTTAAGGGTGCCCTGTAGCATTGTTCCATTACTGAAGGTTAAGATTCCAGTCATCTAATGACCCGAATAAAAGCACCACCGTTAATTTCAATATAGATGAAGAGAGGATTTAACATAGCAAAGCATTAACAGCATTCATATTAAAATTAACCCATGTAATTTAAACGCACCTAAATAAGCATGCTAGATGCTCTCCGACGAAATTCAAAGTCTACTATTGCCTATTTATACAGCTAATAGCTACACTTAAAGAGTTAAAGTGGAAATTGCTATAATATGACTTCCTGGAATAAGAAATATTACATTCTCACATTTTGAAAGTAAAAAGGCAGCCGGAATCACTTAAGTTTTAGCTCATGAAACTTCTGAATACCAGTTAGCTACAGAAAGAGAAAGCACTACAACAACGCAAAACCATCATGCATCATGAAAGCTTCAACTGCCAAAGTTATTTAGCATTTCGTAAGTTATGCATGCATAATATTATGCGTAGACAAAGACATGAGAGTGTGGCAAGAACACCGTATTGAGTTGAGCTCTGTTCTACACAGTTTGTTAAAAACACATGCGAACTTATCAAAGAAAGGAAAGGTTCCATTGCAAAAGCTGCCGGTCTTGGTTGCAATGTTCCAGAATCCACCTCTAACGCTGATCAAGGATGAGATGATGAAACTTACAACAAACACTATACTCGTGATACTATATTATCGTGTCATAATCTTGATCCACCGTCTTGGTGTCCTAACATTTAGGACCTAAATGACTTTTCGGAAACTGTCCAGTCCAGACTCTAGATACGAATCGATTTCAGTTCAGTTACATAAAGTTGAGCAACCATTTAGGAAGTACTTTTTCGTTGCTCCATGTCGTTACTAAGCCACCCAAAATGGCCAAAATTAACAATCAGTATCCAACAATTACTGTTGAGAAGCTAATACAAAACAGAAATTGTCACTTGCATTCCGTTTCCAGTCACCAGCTTCCGGAGGCATCTTTACTTTGTTTGCGTGTGTATTCTCATTTCTCCCCAAGACCTGACAAGCGCTTCGTAGTAATCATAGATACGCTTTTGGGTGGGCTTTTCATTTTTTTGTGTTATTAAAAAATTCACGAAATAATCAGTTTTTTTGCTTCTGTTAAATCAAGCAATATTGCCTTTCAATCAAATGTGGTAGTTTGTTTTTAGCTGCTGAGTGCTCGTTTTAATTTTTGCATTTTAACTAACTTTAACAGTTGTGCTTCATTTAAAAACGTTCGTATAAGGTGATCTCAGTGAGATTTTACGTACGTCCTGAAACTCCAAACAACGGAAATGGCATCCAATATCATTCCTATCAAATTCCAGGAGCATTTACAGGTATTTCATAATGAACACGATTAACTGGTTTAATTGATATACAGTAATAATCAAGGCCAACTTCAATAA
>LJIJ01002416.1:0-27381 GCA_001718145.1 Orchesella cincta
TACCACAATTTTATCCAACTGTATGGTCATGATTATGCCCAAGCCCCGTAACAGAATCAACTGAGTTAGTAACTTTAGTAAATTTAGTGTAGTAGTATGTATGTATGTACCAATGGACAATTTGAGAAAGATTGTATGAAAGACGTTATGTATTTGACATATCAAAAAATTGTGAAGCCAAGTTTGGCCTTGGTCATTCATAATATAATATTCCACATGACTCATGAAATGATGATGGAGTTACGGAATAGCGCTTGACGTTTTTCTCTAGAGTACAAAGTTTAGATGCTACATTATCTACCGTTAAATGAGTAACTAATTTACAAGAGAAAATTTGTAATTCACCCATCTTATGCAAATGTAATTCTTTTGTTTTTGTAGAGTTGTCTTTACAGCAATATACACATTTGAATCGGCTGTAAAGGTGATGGCTCGTGGATTTATTCTGGAAAAGTTTACATACCTTAGAGATGCGTGGAATTGGCTAGATTTCGTAGTAATCTCCTTAGCGTGAGTGCAGTATAACATTTACAATATATTTTAGATTCAATAGACTTATACTAGTTTAGTTCGTTAAAAATACATGTAGCATTACATTAGCTTGTTCGCTTATCCTAATCAGTGGTGCTAGTTTGCATGAAGTAGTATTTTGGATTAATATATAGCACCTAATATCCTAATATTCCTGCAAATTTCCTCAATCACGCGCGCCATTGTTGGATGTAATAATTATTGTAATTATCTATAGATATATTGTCTTTAAACAAAAGCCCCT
Organism: Orchesella cincta; assembly: GCA_001718145.1. Taxonomy (NCBI): domain Eukaryota; kingdom Metazoa; phylum Arthropoda; class Collembola; order Entomobryomorpha; family Orchesellidae; genus Orchesella; species Orchesella cincta. The sequence goes on from LJIJ01002416.1 coordinate 776, forward strand.
TCTACTGTGTGAACTCACATCTCAATGCGGTCACCTACACATAATATGGGTTTCACTTACTTCGGTTATCCGCAATTGTATCGTATCACTACAAATTAATGTGTCGGTTCGGTATTGGTGTTGGTGATATGATAAGATATGATATGATGATTATTAACACTAATTGTCAGACAAAAAGAGTATAAATATGTTTGAAACATTTTAAATGATACATAATATGTGTGCATAATAATTTGTAATACAATACAGCAGACATTTGACTAGAGTACACTGTTAATAATTTTTGTTTTTTGTATATATAACATATTGTCAAGCTGTATCAAAAAAATCTACAGACATACATACACTGTATTGAATATTTACTTGTTAATTATGATATTCACGTACATTGTGTTAAAACATCAATATTATTATTGTGCTCAGACTACCAATAAATACTTTTTGTTGAAAACTATCGAACATACATAAAATGTGTATAGCGAGAGTGGTGGTAGTTCGTGGTTGGGAAGGAATGGGACACACGAATGATGATGATGATGAAGTCTACACAATAGACTCATGCAAAATGCAAGGAGCGTTCCATCACAGTATTGTAACAGCTAACAATGTACTTAATACACGGAAAGCTTGCATAAGAAGCGAATAATTGTTGGAGACATAAGAAAGGTCATTGTTCAACACCTTTTGATTTAAAGAATAGAAATGACAAGAAGATGGGAGTAGGAAACGTTTTGATGTACTGACAAGAGTGACAAGATGAAATGACCTGACAGCTTTCATGATAAAACAATAGTCAACGCGCAAATGTCACTATAAAAGAAAGCTCAATCAAATGGAACAGCGCGTTATCTTTTCCAGCTTACTTATGCATTACTCCCTTCATATTTTGAGCTGTCTTTTCTTTTCTCATTTGTTAAACAGACATGTTTGAAATTGTAAGTAAATGTTAAGCATCATGCATGATTGCCGTGAGCATGACCTACCTCGTCAGTAAAGGAACGGATTATGTAATAAAAGGTTACTGTTTCATTCGGGAGAAAATTTTCTCCTTTTGAACTAACATGACCCTTTGTGATAGTTCAGTGGTAATGGTGTTAGAGTGGCTACTTAACTACACATTAAATCACATGCAACCCTCAGCTTGGGGTTGCTCACTAGCGTTAATTTATCCGATAGCTGAACTGCAAAAAGGTGACATTGAAGACTGCACAATTGCGAAACTGTTACGCTCTCCTCAGCTCAAGTTTTCCACAATATTAACGAGTCACGCAAAACTACTTTCTCTGGAGAAGCCAGGTCATATTGGTGTGAGCTACAAATTTCATCCGTATTGCCAAATAGTTATCAGTGACTACTCGGCATTAAGTCAAAATGTGGAGAACTATCAGTCGTATTTCAAACACATCTTCAAATCCTACTATATTGTGTTTCAGAATCAAGAAAAGGTGAAGAATATCACGAGAATGCTGGTTTATTTACCCAACCTAATTCTCATGCATTTTCAAAAAGGTCATCACTGGCATAATCCCGTTTCGAATTCATATTTTCGATCCTCCGATGGTTCATTTCCATTGCAGTTTTCATTTTACTGCAGATTCTGTAGAGAGGTCAACTGGCACCGAAAGTCACTCATAATACAAGTTACAAAACTGGAAATACTTGCATTTGAGAACTTCAAGCGAACGAGACTCTGGATAAGCTATACTGCCAACATTTTCCATGAAGTTGCTCAACTGTTGAATGCAACCTTGAAAATTAACACGGTTCAACGATCAGGGGCAAAGGAAGACTTGTATATACAACCACTTATCGAAGGTCGAAGTCACCTCTGCAGCGTTCGGGAAGAAGCGACAAGCACCACACAAATATACTATTCCAGCGTTGTTTACTACGATAGCCTCATGTTCATTACAGCCACACCGAAGGTGAAAGCATCCAATTCTTTGTTCATTCTGATTGAACCTTTCTCCCCTTCTTTATGGTTAGCTATTGTTGCTTCCCTACTTTTCACAGCATTTACTGCAATCCTCCACCTAAGCTATAAAACAGGGAGGATTCTTACTATACCGGAAATTGTCGTTGTGACATGGGTTTTCATCGGATCGATGGTTAAACTTGCTGTGGACCAACAATTGAAAATCCATTCCTACAAAGTTTTGAGCAATACGAAGCAAACCATGTTCGTTCTTTGTATTTGGTTTCTGAGCATAATCATACTGAGTTGTGGTTACAAATCCAAAATCATATCCGAAATCATAACTCCACAGGTTGAACAGCCTCCAAAAACTTTTGAGGAGTTGGCAGAGTCCGGTTTCAGGAAGAATGTGATGATTGTAGCGGATCAGGAACCGCTACCCTTGGACACACCGGTGGGACGAAAAATTAAGAGAGAGTGGAGGAAATATAGTTTCGTTGATGACACGGTGGGTTTTTATCAGTTTAAATTTGATTTTAGCATTTAAAAATGTAGTCTAATTACTTTTAATAATTTTCAGTGCTATAAGGAAGCTTTGAAACCCAAAAGCGTATGCATTGGTTGGGGAACTTTCTTCCATACTCTGGGCAGACTCTATCTAACTGGGGCCAAGGGAGAAAAACTGTTTTCGCTTTCAGACAATGATGGTCTGATGTCTGTGAAAGGGGCTCTTGGTGTTTCAAAACAATTTCCCCAACTCTTAGGTAGATACACACATTATTTCATTAATCCAAAATTAATGCCCTACCAAACATTAGCATTTCATTATTTATAGCTGTAATCAATAAAATTGCTGAGTGGCAAACTGAATCTGGAATGCGGACTTTGTGTCACCGTCTACGAAACCTCTTCTACTCTTCTAGAGGGAAAGCATCGGGTAAGAATTTAGATCCCAGCTCGAAATACTATGACGTTTACAATCCTCGAGAATCTAACTACATTGCACAGTTCAAGCAGAGGAATCTTGGCATCAGGAACTGGATATTTCAAGTCCTGGTTTCATGCTATACAGGTTCCATTGTCGTATTTATCATTGAGTTGATCAGAAGCTTAATAATTAAATTTAAAATTTGGAAAAGGAACAGAACTACATCTGCCGTACATGAAATAACAGTTCAATATTACACTTTCATATCTGTGCAGCAAAGAAAATAAATTTTGTTGTTATAAAAAAGTAAAAATGGTTTATTATCAGCTATTATATTTATATTGTTTCACATATAATTGAATTTAATAAAAAAAATCTTAGGTAAGGTATGGGCTAACGAAAATATATTAGTAAAACTGGAACTTACTGCGAACTAGAATACAAAATAAATTAAATTAATCAGAATCCAAATCTATAATTTCTCCAGCAGCATCATCCTCCTCCTCACTGTAACTGATCCTTCTTTTCTTCTTCACCGGTTCCTTCGTTTTACTACCACCCTTCTTGTTTGGAATTAATGAGCCTCTGTCACCTTCCTTGATTTTGATCTCATACTCCAAAGCCTTTGTACTTTCATCCATCGTAAACATCTTGGAACCCGGAACCAAGTAGCTAATTGTAGAATAAGGCGTAAAGTGAAATTCCTCCTTTAAATATCCATTCACAATCAAACTCGCAATCACTCGCTCACACACTTCCCTCTCATATTTGGGCACAGGTACGGAGTCCACCCTACACTTTTTATTTCCTTTGCCAAACCAAGCATCCATGAGCTTCAGGGCTGTCATCCTCTCCTCAATTTGCGAAGCGTGTGTCAACAACTTCATCAAATCTTGCAAGATCGGATAAACCTTCACTTTCACCACTTTCTTGTTACTTCTATCACAGTTGTCACACATCTCCGTGCAAAGTGAAGGGTCCCAAGAGTCACCAAAATGCTGAGCTATTAAGGATTTGCGACAGTTATCCTTGTCCAAAGAGTATCGAAGCATGTTGTACACATTTTGAACCCCGTTTTTCTCCGTGAACATTAGCGACGAGGCACGGAACACATCTTGGAATTTGTAGTACAAAATACAATAAGCCTTCTCCCCATCTCGTCCAGCACGACCCGTTTCTTGGTAATAGTTTTCCAGTGACTTGGACATGGAGTGGTGAATTACAAATCTCACATCCAATTTATTTATCCCCATTCCAAACGCGACGGTGGCCACTATAACTTGATACTGTCCGGAGTACCAACCATGTTGGGCTTTGGTTCTGAGTTCAGGTTCAAGTTGAGCGTGATAAGGTCTTGCTCGGATGCCTAGAGATCTCATTTTTTGACAGACATCCTCACAGTCTTTAATAGTTAGACAGTAAATGATCCCAGTCTGCCCTTCAAATCGTTTTTTAATCAGGTCAACTATGTCCTCCGCTTTGTCTTTGGATACGACGTCTCTGACTTCATACTTCAAATTCGGACGAAAAAATGAGTCCTTGAAAACTAGGCAGCCTTCAATATTCAGCATTTTCTGGACGTCGACAATAACATGGCACGTGGCTGTAGCTGTGAGTCCCAAAATTGGAGTTTTTGGATACTGAGTTTTCATAATCCCCAAAAATGTGTAGTCCTTTCTAAAGTCGTGACCTGAAATGTACAGAACAAAATTGTTTCACTTTTTGAAGCGTAAAACTAATTCTAAACAAATAAATAATCACTAATTACCCACCCCATTGTGAACAACAATGAACCTCATCAATCACCAATCTCGCAAATCTTCCTGCCCTATACATCTTCTCCATTTGAGACATCAGTCTTTTGCTCTTCGCCAACTTCTCTGGAGTCACATACAACAGCTTCATGGACGACCTCGGGTCAATCATATCATTAAAAATTTGCTTCGTCTCATCCTTATCAGTCTGCGAGTTAAAAACAGCACTCGAAATTCCCAAAGCCTTCAACCCCTGCAGCTGATCTTCCATCAACGAAATTAGAGGTGACACCACAATAGTAACCCCCTCCGATAACACTGCTGGAAGCTGAAACACCAGTGATTTTCCTCCTCCTGAAAAACCCCAACAAAATCATCAACCAATTGCTTATCATCATAACTTTAATAACTCAGTTCCCAACTCACCTGTCGGCATTATCAAAATCACATCCAACCCACTCATCGTCTTCCTCAACTCGGCTGACCAGCTGAATGACTCCCCTTCAAATTTCGTCCAGGAAGATTCCGTTTCATTAAGGAGCTTCAACTCCGTCTTGAGGTCACCAACTTTCTTATCCAACTCCCGCTTTCGAACTTGCAACTTCTTCAACGTTTCAGTGACCTTGGTCAACTCATCCTTGGTTTGTCGCAACTCCTCCTGGAGCTGCACTGAGCGGGGGACACTGACACCGTTGGAAAGCGAACTCATTTTCACAGTTGACCTCCTTCACCCGGATTGGACTGGATTGCAGGTCACAGGTAATTTTGGTCTTAATTAGTAGTACCTCCCCCAACTAATTTAGTACATTTTTAACCCGAAACCGAAGATGACTCCCTGCTTCAATTATCCTGTTTACCCACACGACACGCTTCATTCAAGCTCAAACACAACACAGGTGATTTCGGATGAAGCCGTCCAGATGATGATGATTTTCTTATGCACAAAAGCACTTTTCTTATGTATAAATGTACATATTTGTCATGCAAAAGGAACATTTTTTTGATGAACTTGAACGCTTGTATTTGATTTTTATTCTATGAAGGGTTAATCCAATTCATGATTAATTAACTAATTTACCCCTTCCAGAGGATGAAGCTTGGAGAATCATGATTTCAATTGTGAATACAAAGTTTAAAATGGAAATATAAATATTTCGAGTGATAACGAACGTGTCAAAGAAAGTTATTCCTATGGGTTTTCTCCTTAGCATAGCCAAAATGGGTTCAGTATCCTAAAGTAAAATATGCCTGTCCATATTAGATGATTACTTTTTGATAATAAATTTAATTGAATGGCAATAACTTACGGGCCATGATTGCATTGCATTTGGGGCGTCTTCTAGGACTGACAATGTTTCATCCGAATTCCTGGAAACGCCCGATGCATAGTGGATGACGAGAACTGTTCGAAGTAGGTAATGCCAGAGGGAAATGTAATTGGAGGCGTTGTGAGATTGGAATCTACCTGACCGCCCTGATAAGTTTATGCCGTTGTCCAACTAGATGAAAACGAAACGGATAAGGAGCAGTTGAAGGGAATATATAAAAAAAATTAATAACCTTACGTATGAAACTACTGCAAATACGTTGACCATTAGGGAAACGAATATTAAAGGTGAGATGAACTTGCTGGCAGCGTCTGAAAGTTGTCTTAAATTTATAAAATCAGTGTAAATATGAGCCCAGGCAATTTTCGGTCCCTTTTTATCAGGAGCTGGAGGAATGGAGCAGTCCTTTATAATCTGGGGGTTGGAAATAGTTTTTTGGTATTGCAACTTGAGTCTCAAGTATTCGTTCATAGTTTTTATTCGAGCTGAAATGCCAAAAGCCAGTAAAATGCAGAGTGAGTCGGAATAGTCCGTTCCTAAAGTTAAAAGTTTTGATAGGACGTAGAAAATCCCGAGTAGTATTGGATTCCAGCCAGTTTTGATGGACTGCAAATTGTCGTTTTCGTACAATGACGTGTCAACATATTTCTCAAGAAAGGTTGCATTTACTGTGTATTGATCTGAATGTAATTTAAATCTGCATGAGTGAAATATTATAAAACATATTATATCACATGGGTAGGTTTTAATCATCAAACCTGATGGTCGATGATAGACAGCCCAATCATATAAAGACGTTTCCAATATTGCTGACGCGATTAAGACCGTTACAGTTGTGACTACTGAGGAAAACTTTGCCCCTTCGTGTTTTATGTGCCAGTTGGTACACATCCAATTCTTTAAGAGAGTTTTAAACGATTTGTGACTTATGAGAAGGTGGACATGCCTGTGAGTTTGCAAAGAAAGAAGAAATGATTAAAATGTTTCAAGTAGAGTAGTTAGCTCTGCTTTACTTACAAGGCAAACACTGAAAAATGGTAGGTGAATCGCAATCCTGAACCCAACAGTGAAACCTCCTCAGCAACATTTGCCGTGCTTCTAATTGTCAGTAACACCTGGATAAATGATACAATCGTCATGAATATCGAGTAGCCCATAGCCGCATATCTGATAATTCTAGGGGAAAGGCAAAAAATTAGTCATGGGTTTGTGAACATGAAATTTTAACATGTTGAAGAAAAACCTAGGTTTTGGGACATTTCCATGTTCCTCTGGAAGTGGAAATCCAAGAACTTGACCGAAACGAAGTAGTCGTTTAAGAAGTTTATAGTGTACTCCGTCCATTGTTAAAACTTGGTTGAAAGGTATCTATTGATTTTACCTGTAAAGGTGATAAATGAATTTGTGGAGAGCAAAAACGTCGAAGAAAGACGAAAGCATGATACAAGGTGATACTTCTTCTTTATGGCTTCTTCTACATAATGCTGGACAATCTAGTGATTGCCACAAATTTAGGTGGAATCATTTTATTAGACCAACACCTTGAAGCTACACATTTCCCGTGATTATCTCGATAATGTGGCGGAAATTGTAGGTTCTGAACATCAATAAAATCAACCAATATTTGTTATATAATCCGACATTTATTTATAGAAATATTTATATTATTTACAATATTTTATTTATAGGAATTTATAGAATCAGTTATGCCTTCTTTCTATATCTCATATTTTGCCGTAAATAATGATGATTAAAACCAAAACTGCATTTTGAACAGTAATTCTTTTACTTACATTTATTGCAATGTTTAAGTGGTTGGTGGGCTGCAACTAGAATCTAGAATTCGTGTTATTATTATTTTTCATGGGACTATACTACGGGATCTTCATTATGTTGTCAGTAAGCTCATCCATCCTATCATCACGAAGAATGATAATGATGATTTTTTTGGAAAATGACAATGAGTTAGTGGTTTGACTGAATAGAAGCTGATATGGATGTGCATGTTAAGAGTGAACTTTTAATTAATAAAAAAAATTACAACCTAGACCTTTCAATTTGTTCGTGGTAATTCTCACGTTAAATGGCTAATTTTATAGAAAGGTCGTTAATGAGTACATAATGCGTCGTTGCAGAAGTGATGAGAAGAATACAATAGCCAAAAACTAATATTTATAGCACGTTGTGGAAACACAAATAGCTGTCGGTGTGCGAATGAAGATCACCTCACCATGATTCATGATATGTATGCAAAGTCACGTTGGGGTAAATTGAGAATGTTATTGATAGATAAATGATTATTATAATATAACCCAAAATGAAGATAATTTTTGAACGCTTTGATGCATGCTAAACAGCCTTAATTACACAGAATCTAAAATTAAGCTCACTTTGCCCCATAATCGGATGTGACAGAAAGGTTACAATATTGAATTGAAAATGCAATGAATGACCCTAACAAAAAAAATTTCGCCAGTCATGAGAACTACGACTGTCTTAACAGTTTTACATGCTCACTTTAAGCAACTCTACAGTCAACACATTTACTTTAATATTAAGGCAAAGCTCCTTTTAACAAAGAAGTCGTGTATCATGCTTCGGTTTAACAAAAGCAGCCCACGCTCCTATATTTAACTAACCCGACCAAACTCTACTTGATATCACAAAGCTGCAAAATAAAAAAAATAAGGTTAGCTTTCAATAAGCAAAAAACGTATAAAACTGAATTTCACACTTGTTAAATCACCGGTTACATGTTTAAGACAATTATCGTGACATTGCTTAAGCTCACTGCACACCAACCTTATCATATATCAATTGTGCATAAGGATGGACTTCCTTTAGTATCAAGTTCAACATAAACGTGCCAGAAAGGCCACTGTAATCTTTGGGATCTAGGAAATAAACAAGTTGATTGCATGATTTCATCTTTAGATTAATAAGCTCCGTAGGTATTTGTTTACAGTATGTATATATATATTTTCTATTGAATTAATACAATGAAATATAAATAACTATAATGTGCTTGCCGCCTTGCCGCATCGTAGATTCTTCTAAAATGAAAATGGAAGGATACTCAAGAGATAATAAAAGGAGCATTCATCAATCCCAATAAAAATTGGAAAGATTCTGTTTATATGCAAAACAAAGGCACACCAAGATACTCAAGATTCTGACGTTTGCAGGCTAATAACAGGATGCAGTTTGATATCACGATATAGTTTCGTCAATATATTCAATTACTCAAATTATATTTTTTTCCTTTTTCAACTTTGCAATTATAGCTGCAGTGCAGGATAAAGAATGCGGCATTATTCGTAATGTCATCAGCTCACTAAAAAGACAATGCGCCCATCAGGAAATTATTAGCTTCCAACTAAAAGACACTATGCTTTACATACAAATTTCCTCCATACATACTCAGATATTAGGAGAATTCTTTACTGCATGTAAGCCACCGGTTAGCATTGTCCATACTACACGCAATAAGTAAATATTAGTATCAAATAAAAAATATTTAAGCAATTTTGCGGCTGCTTAGTTTTGGTGAAAGTGAAACAGTGCAGTACGCAGCTCTTCGTTCGCGTTGGTCACTCGAATTGATACAATGCACTCAAATTGGTGATATTAAAGTGCTCAACATGTATTTTTATTTAATATTTAAGCGAGATCAATCAGTATGGCAGTAATATAGCTTCAATATGTAACAAATAGTAGTTATACAAAAACTTTCAGTCGAAACTCCATCGGTGGTAGCAGCAAATCTGGTACTGTAGCATTTTAAAGAGCCCCTGAAATTCAAAAAGTGTCTGAGGGATAAGATCCCCATTGCTTCTGATCTTTATAAAGATAGCAAGTTTGCAAATCTCACTTCCTTGGATTTCACTGATCCAAGTTCTAAAAGGAGGCTTGAACCTTTGAATTACAGTCGTTTGTATCAAAAACAAAATTAATCTGTGGAAAGGTTACAAGCCAACAATAAATTACTCATGGAAAAATAAATTTTATCCACGTAGATGAATTATTCACTTCTGAATATTGTTGTATAATTTCTGCTTAATTATGTTTCGAAGACTGCGACTGAGTCTGTTTTGTCAAGGACGGTTGGCGTTGTGACAAAGTAACCAGCTTGGCTTTTGACTTCTTCCTTACTTTGGGTAACAGTCCCATCTGCCACTGCTGTATCAACCAATTGTCCACATGCTCCCCGGTGAAATCCTCCGGAAAGCTCGGTTTTGGTGGTTTGATATACCTATACAGCCTCTCATTGAGGACATACAACTGTCTTGCCTGATCGCAATCAACGTTGAACCACCAGTCGCATGTCAGCAGCACTTGGGAAAAGAGCGTCCATTTGGACAGAGAAAGGTCGAGTGGCCATCGGTAAAGTCACAATAATGCCATGCCTGTTATACCCCAAAAGTCACAATATAATTTCATGAATACTCAATAAATATCATCCATCTTCTAGTTCATTACAATAATTACCAAAACAGTTGAATTATACTCCAGCGTAAAAGATATTCAAATAAAATTCCGTTTTTACCTGACATTTTGCATCTACGTCCGCAAAGAATCCTTTGTATCGCTGATTATCACAATCAAATCCAGTTTGAGGAATATCGTGCATAATGGGGTAATCAACACCTGGAGTTCCAGGTATGCTTGTGGCATCCGTTGTGCTTATAATACCAATTGTTTTTTCCTTTGTTTGAAGGGAGGCCCCAGTTTTAGAGTCAGTATTAATTTGAGCACTGACCAAATTCAAAGTAAATTTTGGCACGATGGATTGAGACGTGGATACGTCTAAAGTTTCTGATGACGATGATGATGATTTGCTGGCATTATTTTTGATTTTATTCGCTTCTGTAAGCTTTTGAGTTGTGACGGTGGGAGAATTTGTGGTCGTTACTGTCGTATCTTGATGTGGGAGCTCATGATCATCATGATTGTAATCATTGTGGCTAACTTCGTCATCCTCATGACCATCTAGATGCTGGGAACTTCTATCAGAATGAATATTTGCATGGGGTTTTGCTGAAGCAAAAACTAGCTGATCTTTATTAGTTTGAACTGGAATCGACACAGATTTTGTTGAGAAGGACGGTGGCTCGTAGTAGAAATTGCTGTAGATGTTGCTACCGGAAGTGGTCACAGATCTGGGTCGAGTTTTCACAAAATATTTGGAATGCTCATCATCCAAATCCGCCACATTCTCCAAATCTTCTTCTGAATATGAACTATATTTATTGGAGAAATATGAAGGGAGGTTCGCTCTCAATTGGAAGTCAGCCAGTCTGTGTTCTGAAGGTGACGAGTTGATTTCATTTAAGGAAGAAGGGGTCGTCACTTGAGCAATTATTTCAGACCAAATCTTCTTAGATTTAGGAGCTACAGGAATTTGTTTGTTGGAGCCACGTAGCTTAGTTCAGGCTTTGTGTATTTCTCCCTGTATGATTCTATATAGGGGAAATGGTGGTGATAGTTATCATTCATGTCGTCATCCTCTGTAACTTCCTCTTCTTCGATTTCATGATCATTTACCACGTTTGGAGAAGGAGCACTGGCACTTAAAACTTCATTATTTTTATCTCTATAAGAATTATCTGGCCTTATCATTCCAGATTCACCTGGGACGCGGAGATAAACCTTCGTTCAATAAGGTGTAGACTAGGTGCACTCAACCCTTCATCATCATCAATGGAAAGGACAGTCTCAAGGTGTCATCATCAAGAAAGCTGACTCGGCTATTGTATTCATTATGCTGGTCAGGAGAATAGGTGGATTGATACTGTTGCTCATGAGGATAGGTTGCTCTCCTCTCCATACGATTTCGAAATTGAACATTGTGGTGGTTATTATTAGTATTTCTAATTGTCGATTCAACGGACATTGATTGTGACAACTTTGTGAAGGAACCAAGCAGAAGTATTAAAAGAGTAAACTGGCTCGATGCTGTAGTTGAAGATGAAATGCATCCGGTTGCGTAACAGTGGAGGTTTTATCCGCGTCTTGTTGCCCATAGTCTTGATAATTCTTAAGGGATTTAGTCTTGCTTCGAGGACTGATTAACATGAGGGTCTCATTGTTGTGATTGATATGGCACTGATTTAAAGGACGAGTGCTACTCTTTGACCTGAAATATACGGAGAAAGAAAAAAATAGTTATTCAGACTCAAAGTTGGAATTCCCCATTATTTACTTATTTTGCTTGCACCAAACTAAACATACTATCCTGAATCCATCTTATTAATTAGTGAGTACGTGCAATTACATAACAAAAGTGAAGCTGCCATTTCACCAGCATTACCTCCCTGTATTACTTTTTGCATATAAAGTCACATAAACTGTTGAGGCACTTCATTTTCAATTCATTCTCCATTCTGAAGAGAAGAGTCCACTTCTGTTTTAATTACTATTGTTGATTAATATGTAAAACACATTGTCCATTACATTGTAGTTTTAACCGAAGGGAAGTCTGCACTACAGTAATTTAAATAAAATCTAAAGAGATGTTCTCAAGTTTGTTTTTGCATTTGGAAATATCAATAGTATTCTTACATTCCACACCCTATAAGTCACCACATTGGCACTTTGGGCAATATTATTTTAATAATGCCATATAAGCATTAAGTAGTACCGTAAACAATACAATGAAAAGTGCATTATCGCCTGAATTGAAAAGATGTTCGGGTGAAAGTATCACCATGTTGGTGACAGAATTAACCATTGTTTCCTCTACTCATGTGTGAGACTCGTGTTTTAAGTATGCCGCGATGACGGATGACATTTGGTTTGTGGTGCTTGCTTGATGAAATGATCGAATTAATATTTAATTAAAGCACACTTGGAAAATGCATTGTCTATAAAACCTGTTTATATTATAGGAAATATTGCTTAAATTGTAACTCTGAAGTGTCGCCTTGATTCATAATTATGATTTGACTTAATAACAATTATGAATTTTGTTGACAATGTCGTTTGATAAATGGCTCTTTCGATTAATAGAAGGAGTTTCTAGTTAAAAATTGATAATTCACCACAGAATACTATTGTCAATAAAGATGACTTTTTCATACCTATATGTAAGTGTATGGCTTAAATTTTCATATATTTTTATGAAGTTGCCATAAACATGCTTTTACGATTATTGCTAAACAAGTGAAAACAAAACTGAATCTTCTAAGAGGTTGCCTACTTCGTGTTTCGCTAAAGAATTAATCAACATCAAACTTCATTTACATTTAAGTCATTGAAGATCCCTTTGATTCCATAATCAAAGATATTCAAATGATTGACATTTTTTTTTAAATAAGTTAGATCATAATGTTCAATTATTTTGTGTTTTATAACAACATTATGGTTAGGTTGAATAGGTATGTAATGAGGATCCTAATTTTAAGTTTAGTGGAACCTCAAAATCTGTATTACAAGGGTTTGACAGTTACTAAATTGGGAGTTCCTTAAACTATTCTTATGTCAGTAACGTTTTCGTTTACAATGAAATGAGAAGTGTCTAGCTGTTTGAATTCGTAATAAGTTGATGATGATGCATAATAAGTTTGATGGGCTATTGCTTGAGGGTACCATTAGTTGAATGATGAGCATTATTGTCATTGACACGCATATATTATTGATACTGTGGTTAAGTAATCAGTATACCTTACTGTTTATCTTGAATAAATTATACACAATCGTCGTATTATGATTAGGTTATATATGACACATGGTATGGTTGGATGCACTTTACGTAGTAAAACAAATTCATTACTTTCATGTGTTGATTTTTGTGAGCTAAATGAGAAAGGTTGATAGACCTTTTTGTGACAAAGGCACAAAAAATTGGGATGATATAAAGAAACAGTGTGTCTTCTTCGGCATGTTAAATAAATCATGCTTTATTGCATAGCAAACACAATCTTGTAATCGAAGACCGATGATTTCATAGACTTTTTATGGTTTACTTTTCATTGTGGATTTGGAGTTTGTTGTTTGTTTGTTTGTTGAAAGTGCTGTTGTGACATGTCATGGCTCATCGAGTTAAATGAGACGAATGTAGTTTACTATTCATGCTGATTTGAGTGTTAGTTCGAGTCGAGCTTAAGTGTTTTATGCGGATCCTATTCTTTCCAATGAATTAATCTATTTTTTTCTAAAAATTAGACAACCACACTAAAATAATACAGTCATCGCCACAGTAAAACTAGTACCTTGATGTCTTATGATTTCATGCTCAGATATTCCTTGCTTTATTTTTTTTACATTATCATAAAATATTTGAATTACATCTCCATTAAGATTCTTTTCTGAAATGGTATAGTTTAAAAACACATAATATGTGTTGCAGCTTTGTAGATTTCTATAAATAAACATTATCATGAGAGGTAACTAGTCTCACATCTGTACATGAAATTGTTTTTTGGTATTTAAGAAAAGTGAGTGACGACATTTAAGAGCTTTTGACATCACTTCGTGTCAGTTGTTTCAAAACATTTTCAAATACTGGAAGAATAATTTTTGATATTTACGCAAGGAAATATTTAACTAGCACATCAAAAGTGCCATTAACTCACAATTCAACATGTCAGCAACACCCTTTAAGCAGTTTCAACATGTTTTGACAACATTTATCTCGTGGTCTATGTGAAATCATCTTCTTCGAATGACGTTTAAGGATTCTAGCTGTCAAATCAAGATGAGAGTTGATACACTCATATAAAACGTAATTTACTCAAACCACTTGATAGTCATGTCATAACAAAAAATAAAAAATGTTTCAATCGTCTATTTTGAAAATTATAAAAGAAAAACGTTTAAAATGCAAATGTTTTCTATAATCCATTCTTGTTTACCACGAGGCACTTTATTTCAGGTGGTATGAATTGGATGGGTGACATGAAATTGTATCTTTTTTGCAAATTTCTGCATCATTATGCAACAAAGAGTTCCCTTATTCTTTGTAAATATACTGACTGCTACTCTTATGTAGTAGATTAGAGGTTGCTTAAAAACTGAATAAAAAAGATCAAATTGCATTAAATGTACTAACATTATGTCGCATTATTTTTGAAGATATATAAATTTCCAACATTTTAAACAAGTTAATTTGTAGTCAAGATTGTACTTGTACCCTCCTTGTAAGGAAATCTCAAAGTGGACGAACATGAAACAAGTTTGTAAACAAAATAATGAGATTTGATGTAAGCCAAGTATAAACTATATCGCCAATTCCAATCGCAGACGATGAAGTTATAACTGGGATATAAAATATTTCTATATTTACATTTCGATTTCGATGTAATTAAACAATGACTTAGAAATGCTGTCATGTGGAAAAAAATGTGATTAGGATCGAAGACAATATGTGAAATGTAAATGTAGAAAAATTTATATCCACAAGTAGGTGCAAGTTTGTAGTGTTTCTATCAGAAAGGTTAGGTTAGATAAACTGCCTCGATAAAACCAAGATTTTTTTGGTTTCCACTGATTCTATCAATTTTTAAAGGAACATAATATTCTGATGATATTGATGAATAAAATATTTTATCTGCTTCTTATCCCTGTCTTGTCTTGCTGAGACTCATTTTTATTATCATCCATAACATTCAATGCATTTTCTTCTTCAATGAAATAATTTCGCGTATCAGTTTCGTTTTGATTTTGTTCATTGGATATGCCGTGCATTTTTTGTATTGATGACGAATTGAGATACATAAAAATGTAGACAATTCCAAAACTTGTAATTGTATCTTAACGAAAACTGAGTTTGAGTTCCTGTCATAGATCCTACGTTATTTAAATATTTTGTTCTCAACTGTTACGCACGTAGTTTCTTAGTATTTGCAGGTGTTACTCACTCACTCATTTTGCGGAGATTCAAATAGATTTGCTCACTGGCAGTTTGCATCTGTTCCATATTAATTTACGCAATGTGATGTTGAGTGCGACTGTGAAGAGTAATTACGATTACGTAACTAACTCTTCGTGTAAAGGAAATGGTGAAAAGCATAAATTAGCAGACATGGTTAATGACTCAATCAGCTACGACTTGCGGAATGTGAATCTTTCGAAGTATCCAGTTAGGATAAATTTTTTCACGTACGTGCGTACGGTTCATTCTTGGTATTTGACAAAATGAATACATAACGTATTTTTCAGTAATCTATGTACAGGTTCCTTATCACCGATAGCATATGAAGAAAATACGGCGTCAGAGCAAACCATTTAATCGAGTTAGACATGTTGCTATATACTGCAGAGAACAGGTCAAGATAACTGGCAAACTTATAGTCATCATTACTCAGATGTTTGATAGTTTTGGTATGCACAATAAATTAAAAAAACCGTCTTTTCACATGCATGCTTACTTGTTAGTTGGCAAACATGCAAAACTCATATAATTTCAACAGTTCCAATCGAAAATCGCGCTTTTCTATACAAACAATTATTGCACTTAAAAGGGCATATAAAACTTGCATTTTACAAGAGTGAGTCACAAGTTTTGAGTTCAACATGTGGAAACAGTAGGTGTAGGTACAAGTTGGGTCACAATCTTCAACAATGATAATCATTTGCATATTCGCATTCATACGTGTCATACACTTTTTATCCTTTTAATTACTCTCTGTAATAAGTTGCAGCAGTTGGTATAGGTTTGTATGTCATTTCAATTTAATTCTTTTCATTTCATTGTTCAGTTGTCAATTGGATAAAATTTCAATGAATGGAAGTATTTCAATAGATGCGGTGTCCATTTTATAAAGAAATGAAAAAGTATTAGAGTATGCTTTTTACCTCCTAGCTTTATTTATTCAATTGCCAGCGATGACTGAACTACGCAGTTTAATTCGAACATGAAGCATTGAGGGAGACGATTCGACATAAAAACAGACTTTCATGACCAGATTCTTACACTTGGCAAAAACGAAGAATTTATTAGTAGTTTATTATTTTTGACTAAAAATTAATTTTCTCATCGTTGAGATTGACACCTAGATTGGCAAATCTGGATAATAATATGCAATAATAATATGCAATATGCTGAATTAGAATTGAAAAAAATACAGGTTTTATATGATGTAATATCTTATCCGTTTTAAAACTAGGCATGATACGTTGATGATGCTATGTTGTGAAAAAAGACCAGCTGCAAAAGTTCCTCACTAAAAATCAAACAAAAGGAGAGATAGTTATCCCCCTTTTTGAATGACATGACGGACTTTCCTGAAGCTGTGGTATTCAATTCAACTCTGATCTGACAGCAAGACATCCCCGACGAACCAATAAATCACAAATCAGTCGAGCAAACATGATGGTATTTTGCACAATATAAAGTACTCTTTGTCTGTAGGATGCTGCTAATGGAGCAGTGTCCCTAATTTTTATTTAGGACGATTAAAGGTTACTTAATAGATGAAAGGATACGAGAAAAAAGATATTGAAATGCAGTTGAAGTCTCGTCTGCAAAAGGATTGTGTGTGTATGTATTTTTGATTTCGTATTGAAAGCAGATATGGTATGCCATTGTTTTGCCATTTTACCAACGATTGGATTACTAAATGTCAGTCACAATGAATTTTGGTAGGCAATTGACATGCATGGGTGAACACATAAGGTCGATTTGGAATTCGCCATTGTTTCTAATCTGCATGAATGTGGTTGCTTGATTTTAATTAATCTTGGATGGGGCATCATTTCATCAAGTTACAAATTAAAGCTGATCACATCTGAAATTTCACTTTTGCTTTTTCAATGTCATTTTGATGTTGTGATGCGCCCCACACAAAGAACATAATTCGGGAATTCATTCATGCAAACTATAACTATACTATTTTGATCTGTAGCAAGATTTTATGAAAAACAAATTGATCTGCGCAGATGGTAAATTATCACGTTTGCAATACTCTATAAATACTTCAAACTTACACATTATTTTCTGGAATTCATAAAAATTTCAAAACAAAATAAATATGATAGAGAAACAACAGCTGAAAATCTAATGCACAATATACAGTAAACCTTTAATTTGGAATAAAATATTTTCCAAAGCAGGCTGGTAAATGTACACAACCATACTACTGTGGACCAGTTAACTGTAAGCTAGTACAAATGAAATTCCGTAGTCGAATCAACCGGATATATGTAACCGTTATTTGCAGAATATTGCCAATGTCTGCATAAATACAATCTACACATTTTAAACGAAGGAACAACAATGCGATGAGTCATCACAACAAGCAAACAATTTATGATTCGCTGAACTGTGCCGACCGACTCATCAAGGTAAGCGAGAAGCATTTAAGCGAACAATAGTTCAGTTAGTTAAACGCCAACATTTGGGACATAACAGAGGCAGTGCTGAAACTAAAATCATCTTGGATAAGCCCATGCAAACAAGGTTTATTATTCCATTCAACAATGGGCAATTCACAACAATAGTAATTTGAGATAATTATTATACTTTATACTTATGAAACAATGCTGCATCCTTTCCTCCAAAAATTAAAGCCACTCCAGAAGCAGAATGGTTGTCAATGTCACTTCATCTTGTTTTAGCACCAGCTACCAGCACGACTGTGTCCACGTAAAGTCTTGCACAAATTAGAATAAGATTGCCGACAATAAGATGTTGTGCTCCTCTCTGATGGTAATGACTTAAATTATTCATATGCCATTTCCCACATCGAGAATCTTCCTACATGCTTCTAAAATCCAAAACCAATCTGTATTACGAGACGTGCTACAAAAATTGCACACGCACAAACACCCATAAATCTATCAGGCTTATGATGATAGTGATGATGCCGATGTTCTATCTAACCTTGTCCACTCATCCTATCCATACCTACTTTATTTTTCAAAGCATTGATCTGAAAAGAGAAGTAGTCTTTTAAACAAACTGCCAAAAGAATACTAAAAAGGTTGGATTGGTAGATTGATAGCTAATATTTCGAAAAAATCTGAGACTCACATAATTCACTGTTTTGGGGCATCATGAACTAGCGTGATTCCTTGTCAATTCAATCCAATGTAAATCAGCAAAAACGCCAGTGTGCAAAATAAATGCATGAGATAACAAGTCAAGTTCTCTGCCTGTCATTTTGCTACGTGCATAAACATCGTGAGTGAGGTACCAAACACTAAGGCGTCTATTTTCGTCTTTGTTAATGAAAGGAAGGACGCCTTATATTTTTGTCTTTTTTCTGCATTCAGTGACCTTCCAAAATAATTGGTCTGCAGTTTTCTTATTTGCTGTGCCATATACCATGGAAAATAAACTGATATTCCCTTAAGCCTATTCATGATCCACAGAAATGATAATGAAAACTTGCTGCTTTAAACGGAAACCTTATAATACATTCTGAATCGCAAATTATTTTCTTGCGATTTCACGCTACAGTTGTGTTCAATGTTACTCTCAGAAAAAATTTGTCTAAATGTCACAGAAATTGGTGTTGGTGATGGCAGAAATGAAACAGAATTGATAACAAGATAAGACACCACAACCGCTTTCAACCATATACATTTAAAAAAAAAAAAACAATAATGCAGTATCATCCACTGTTATGACGTTTGTAGTACAACATTCACCTTAACTGGAATTCGAACTGCATGAAAACATTAGTTCCATCCGTTAACCTTCCATTTGAGCAAAAGTGCCTCTTAAATATAAACGATTCTTAGAATTGCTGAAATGGAGTTAATTGACTGGCTTATTTGAAGTGATTTTATTATGTCCCAACTGTAATACGAGTATGGGCGCACTTTAGAGAGGTTCAAGGTCAGGCTATTTCCTGTGCCTTGTTATTGTTAACGCCAATCCAATAGTTCTTGTCAATGCTCTTTATATTTTGTGTGCTTCTGCTTTTTGCTAAACCAGGCGCACGCCCATAGTAGTCTCAACATTATCTGATTCAAAAGTATTCATTGAGATTGATTTAGGTATACGGATATAAGGGAAGTTTAACCGCTTTATAATATTATACAATCATATAAATATTAAACATGTTCTAGGAATTAAACATACCTGATAAATGGACGTAATTTTAAATGTAATTCTCTTACTTATAATTCAATTGTGCCAATTCGTGACCCGAAATTGATTTATTGTGTTTGTCCCTATATATAATCCACATAAGCATTTGCATTACCATGCTTCTTAGGTTTTTATATTCATTTGAGAAAATGCAAATGATAATTCATTCATGTCTAGATCAGATATCAAAATGAATCACTTTAGTCGGAAATATAAAAAAATCCCGTCACTATGCGAACGGATAAATGTCTTTTTTTTTGGGTTTGTTTAGGTTGGTGACAGTTTAGGCATACTAACAATGACTAACAAGGGAATTAGGCGAAAGTGTTGACAGGAAATAAAAGCGCCGATTAAAGTCGAATAAGTACTCGTGTACTTCTAAACTAATAGGTTCTCAGTTAAAGAATGTGACCCGACATTCGAAAAAAATGAAATGTAAAATTTTGAAAATAAAAGGTCACGTCTTAAGTAACCGTGCAAATATTTTTCAACAGGACCTGTTTGTTGATTTAATATTTGATGGATGATGTAATTGAATAAATTGGACTAGATACACTCCATTGTTTTAAAAACGTTGATAAATCACACCTACCAGCCGTATTAATGATCAAATTAGTTGAATTTTGCCGTAATGATAATAGTTTATACTCTGTTGACTCCTTAGTCTCCAGAACCTGTCTTTATGCTCTAAAGTTGAGTGGGTAATTCCAGTAGAAAAGAAACACAAAGTCGCTGTTCGACGAGAACATTATGCCATGCCGATGTGTTGGTTTAATCATCTTTAAACGCCATTACCATTTTTCAACGCGAGTTGGTAGTTAAAATAAGATATTTGATCCAATCTTGTCCAATAAGTCAAAAAGTTAAGGTACTGGTCATCATTGGACAATACGTCATGTTTAGAGTACATTAACCATCGCGGGTTGTAGGTAACTAAAACTGTAGCCTCGCACTCCGTAGGTATATTATACTTCTTATGCGTCAAGAAGAATAAATTTAACCACACATAATTGATTGAGTAATTTGCCTGTAACAAAATGGAAAAACATAATAATTATACGTTTTTAATTCTGATAGGTGTCCTTCTTGAAGGTGAGGCGGGTCAACTAATATTTGAATTGATGGAAATCCGCACTCTAGGGTCACACAAATAGACAAGTTTGAAATTGAAATATTGCTGAATTGCGAATTAAATTTCAGCTACTGTAACTGCTTCCCATGTAAAAAAATTTGAGACGTAACTCAATTAGTGTTGTGCTCTCAAATTGTCCGTTGCCTTGGCTTGAAGCATTTTATTATTTTCTCTCTGCTTACTCTGATCAATTAAAATATAGCGTACATATGTATTTCCGATCAATATCACCCTTCATTCGATTTGTTTTCAAGTGCATTAATTGCTATTTTAAATATAATGGACAAGTGTACGTGACCTACTTGTTTAAATGCATTTTATTGCCAATACTTGAAATTCAAAAGTCGCTGTAACTTGACAAAAATTATCTAAATGAAAATTGCATTCAATATCCTCCAAAAATCATACTGCGGAAATAATTTCGATCGCGTTTCTATGAACAGATTGATTAAATCAGCCCGGCTATATTATACTTCAAGTTATAATAATTATCAACATAACACCTTGTTACTTTTCAAGTACCACATCACCAACCTATATAATTTTTATATCATCGCTCCACATCTTATCACTTGTGCTGATCAATAATCAATTATTTATTGATCCAATTTCGTCGTCGTCATCGACCATTCCAATCGACAATAATTCAAGGAACAACAGGAAACTATCAAGACTTCAACTCACCACAAAGTTTATGCATGCAAACAGTGTTGGTGAAGGATGTCGAGAATTTCTTCTTACTTTTTTATTGCACCACTTCTGGAAAGGAGTATCAGAAGTTGCATTAGTTGCAAATGTGTAGGATAGTAGTTATATAGCAGCTTACCGAAACCAAATTGTTGTACAAGAAGTAATGTCATGTTTTACGTGTCGTTTCACACCTGGCTGTGGCACTATTTTATCATTTTGACGTATTTAAAATAGTCAATAGAATTTCATCTCAGAAGAATGAATGAGTTGTCGTTTGTATATTGTATTTAAAATAAAGATGAATTTTCCAATGACCACCTCTGCTGTGAATTTTATTATTCATCCTGAGTGAAAGCGTAAGTCGTAAGTTAACATAAAGATGTTGGCTGTTTTGACTTATGTCACAGATTAGATAAAAATAATGGTCATGAATGCGTATAGTTTAAGCAAATAACCGATTAAGTTGCTTTTTGAAGGTACTAGCAATCAAGAAAGTGACTTTTAAAAAGATGTCGGTTGCTGGACTTACCAATGTTGGAATAAGAATATTCATAGGTGAATAATTAGTCGATTCAGGAAAAGATCTGGAAAATATTTAGTTTCAATAATTTAGGGTCGTTTAGTACATCTACAGAGGTACATTTAATATTACTTAACGGAGATAGTATAAATTGCAGTGGTAATTATCACAGTAGCAAAGGACAGCAGTTCAGATTTTATAATAAATATTACAATCCCATTTTTCTGGGGGGAAAACGACTTAAATGCCACATACTACATCGGCAATTTGAATGTATGAATCATCCAAATGTCTACGTGCTTGGTAAACTTTTACTGCCACACAGTTTTTCCTGCCCATTCCATTTTGTCTGATTGAAAATTACATTTAATTTTATTTTCTGCGAAAATTATGAATTGTGTTGATGAGGCTATATGATGACGATACGATGACAAAAAGGATTGAATGGGTAAGAGGCAAAGTGGCGGCGGTGTTGAACACAATGACATGAATGATGCATCAATTGCTAAGATTTCTGTCTGTCATTATGCCCCATGACAATGTACGAAAACTTAATAAAATATATATTTACTCCAAATTTACTTCTTAAAGGATATGTCAGCTAAAAGAACTTTTTGCTCTTAAGTTCCAGCATCACAAGATGATGACAAAAAAGATGCGGCTGGTTTTTGTGTAACTAAACGAAACACAAATCACCGCATTCTAGATAACATTTGACATGACACATCACATCACACAAAATCATAATACCTTTTTTTCAATATTCCAGAGAAATGAGGTAAATGTCATCAATTAAGAATCGTGGAATCGTCATATTTGATTGCAAAAGCCACTCACAATCTTCCAAATTATGCCGATATAAACAAGAGTTAGCAAAACTATTGCATAATCCAAAAACCATTTGGTTTTCAACTTTGGGTCTTACTAAAGTTGCGTTTGAATCTTTGGGGTGGACATGATGACCTACCTAATCACAATAATTGACAAATGTTCGGATGACAGATTTTTAATACACGTTATATAATATTGAAAAAACTTAAAGAATGTTGATGGTAGCTGCGAATCGCCCCTCATGCTCACGATCCGCATTGGAACGGTCAGCAACAATAGTAATCATGAAGGGACAATAATAGTTAACAAAATTATACACATCGAGTGACAATGACTAGTTCTCATCATCCTAACTATTCATTATCTCACTTACCAAGGAAGTTAATCTAGCTGCCGCGGAGAGTTCACGCAAGTGAAATAGTGTTTCTAGGACAGTTAACACGCTGAATCCATGAATTCTGTATCTTACGTTTTCTGTAAAACCTTTAACTTTGGAATTTACCATGTTAGGTTTATGGAGGGCAGCAATCAAAGCCGTATTTTGTATATTAAATGCAATGAAGTTTGCATTTTGTAATAATTTTCTGCCGACGCTTTAGTCAAATTTTGGAGTTTTTTTGCCTACTAGAGTGTATTAAAACTAGTGTAGACAGTTATAGTAGTATTTCACGTGCTGGCTAATTCCTACTCATTGTATTCTGCAATACGAATAATCATTCGTTAAAATCCCAAAGTTCGATTTTTACAGAAAACTCCAACACTTCTCCGTGTTCGCGGTGTAAACTACCATAGAAGACTATTTCACTTGCTGAACCCTCCGGGCACCCAAGCATAATCCGCTTGTTAGTTTTATACTTGCTAAGATTTTCATGCAGTTACAGCATTTCTTTCTAAACGTAACGTATATCCACCTATTTATAATTGTGGGGCGATGATGTCCGGACGGTTGTTTTACAGAGATTTATTTGAAACTCTTTTGTTAGTTTTCTCCTCTTTTCCCATATTGGATAGGTGATTCCAAAAATGAGGTGTCGATTGATAAGCGTAGAATTTCTTATAAAAATGTTGACGATTGTATTGACCGACAATCATTATTTGATCAGTTTATGTTGCAGTGAGGAGCAACGGTTTTTGCAAGTAATACAACGTATTTTACTATTACACGATTCGTCTGTCGTGTTGGTCAGATTACGATTAGACTTTTTGGGTTTGTTTGATGATTTGAAGATTCTTTTAATTTCGAGAAGAAGAAGCACACAAAATGTACGCACTTCAGCTAATTTTGCCGATACAACCGCATTTTTTAACAAATCTATTATAATAGTAAGTTCTTACTAGAAGAATTTATAAAATGACCTTGTATCAGCATAAATCTGTACTTGACGTGAAGAAAATATAATTGTCGCAACACGGCAACAATTTTTAGTTAAGTTTGCTTCACACATGGGTTAGCAAATATGGCACAAAACGTTAATTGAAAAACGGCCGTTTGCTGCCAAAAGGCCATGAAACCTCTAGATTCTATTCAACATTCTAGTCGTAAACTAGGATACATTTTTAACACTTCTGCCAGCGCTTTCTTTGGCTTACGAAAATTTTAATTGCTTATGAATTTTTGGGATGTACACGATAATTGATTACAAAATTAAATCTTGATGGCTCTGCCTACCATTTGTCTCCACTGATATTTGTCACTTTTCCCCCCAAGAATAACAGTAAATGTCACGGCTACTAGATCGTATTATGACTGCTGTGACGAGTTATTTGTGTTTGAAAATATCATGCCAATTAAGACAAACAACCTCAAAGAGCAACGTTTAATACGATAATTATTCAGCAATTCTTCATACTCAAATTTACCTACCCGTTACGGATGCTGGAATGAATAACCTGTTGTCGGTCTCTTCTGGTCAACGTAGTCAAGGTTGAGTTTTAATTTTAAGCTGCAGTTGGCGCAAAATATGATAATGACACAAATCCACAGTAAAAACTTTAATGTATAAAGTTTTAATAATGTGAAAAAGATGAAACTTAATATTGTAGTATAACATTTATCGAATTCATGAAATGCACTTATCGAATGTGCAAGAATTTTCCATTTAACAAATGTAAAAGTTAAAACTATTTATGTTTGAATGGCTTTGCATTGTCTCCTGCGCCAACAATGGAAATCTTGACTTAAGTTTTGGAGGGACTTCTAAAGTTCAATCAGAAATGAATCTGTCAATCCGTCGTTGAGGCCGACTTCGCCAGCACGGAGTTTGACGCTTTTGCTTCAACCACACGCAAGGGTGGCGCAAAATAAAAGTATTTTAAATGCAATTTATTTAAAATAAGGTATTTAATACTTTTTTTATTTTAGTATTTTCATTTTTTATTTGAGGCAAGTTGATTTATAAAAATACTTATTTTATTTGGAGCATTGTCAACTATTTGTATTTAACATAGAAAATATCATTTTTTCAGAAGAATTTTTAAGTATCAATACTTACACGATCCTGCAACGTTCTTCTGCGAAAGTGTAATTGAATAGGCATATGCATTCTGCGTTTCTGAAGAAATACTACTTGGCCAAGATCTATTGGAACTTGTTAGGTCTTCCAGGCTCTCCTAGTTAGCACTTTGCATTATGGAAGGTGACCTCCAAAAATGACTGCATTGCTATACACTAAAGAATTATTTTTTTCGGGTAAGCTTGCTTTCAGATAAATAAAACAATTTTTCATCGCGCTTTTTTTGGGACTTGATCGCACGCAAAATTTAATTCCATGAATTTGAATGCACTTTTGAAATTTCACATTATGCCAATCCTTTTGGAATTTTGTTAGTTTAGATCTAGTTTCTGTTTTTAGTGTGTCCATATTCTGATATCTCGCTCTAAAGGCCAAATTCACAGTATATTCTAAATGTTCTACTCATTTAAATACGAACCCAATTATATTTTTAATCAGCATACTTTATACATGAAGATGGAATAGATTTTTCGATTTTAGAAGTATTCTTGATATTTTGAGATTTTATTTAAAATAAAGTATTTTATTTGTTATTTTGAGGCATCAGGAAAAAGGTATTTTTAATAAATATTTATTTGGGAGGTGTTTGGAAAGTATTTTCGTTATTTTCATTTTGTATTTTGACTGGTTATTCTTGCCCACCCCTGCCCACACGTGGGTCTGCAGCATTACAGTCCTCTTTGTCTACTTTTCTTGTTGATGAAGATGATGATTGAAGTGAAGAGAAAACTTCTACTTTTGTACATTCATATACGGAGAGGTTGATGATCAACCGTTGATCGTTTCAAACGTCTCCACACTTAGAATATTATTCAGCACAGCTCTTCTCTCAGTCTGTGTCAACAATAATCAACGTATGTTTCTTGACAAGATTTGAATGGAGTTTTATAACGCTCATTTGCACAAAGCACAATCACCTAATTAGTTATGCAATTGTCGATGAATCTTCCTCTCCAAAAA